>JAOTAY010079264.1:0-16217 GCA_025629805.1 Erythroxylum baracoense
TCTTGAAAACTTACTGCCCAAAATGGCAATTCTTGGAATCTTGCTTTTCATATCCGAAAACATGATTTCATAAATTTTGCAACTTTTGAAGAAAACATTTTTGTTTTTAAAACATGCAGCAACATATACACCTTTTTGCTATTCCATACAAAGAACAAACAAATGCATATTAAAAGAAAATGTTTATGGCTTATTGCTTCATCATAAAACTGTAACCCACCTTAAAATTCCTTGCTTGCTTAGGTATTGGACTTAAGGATGTCTTTCCTCTCGCTTCTTTTGCCTCTCTTGAACTCCTCCTTGATTTCCTTCATAAAGACACAACTCCCATTTTTTATTGTTATATTGCTAGAACTTGCTTAGGTATGCATTTCAAGATCACATGAAAATGGGATTGAGCATCAAAATGATTAAGGGAAGTAGGTTTAACCGCTTAACTTAAAAGGACAACCTTTTACACATCTTTAGTGAGCCAATTTTGAGCCTTTGATCCCATTTTTTTCTTTTACACAATATTATGAGCCATAAACCATTTTATCACTTTCGCTTAATTTGTTTTACCTTCTATTAGGAACAAGAGAATTTGAGTACTTTAGTGATTGATTCATTGTGGTGTTAGTTTGGTTATCCATGTTGTTTGGGGTTAAAATTTCCTTTTAATAGAGTATCTTTGCTACAATTATGACTCCTTTCTTGTTAAAAAAATAATCAAAGAAATGAAAGTTTTTGTTCCACATGACCAGCTGACAATGAGCTTAGCCATGACTTCTACAATAATGTTTCAAAAAATGAATAAATAAAAATAGGAAAGAAAATATTGTAAGAGAGACCTGATCCTTAAATTATAGGCCACTATAGTAAAAGGGGGGAGATGTTTGAAAAAGTTGTGTTAGGGATTTGTGAAGTAGTAGTTATGCTTAATCACTTAATTCTTAGAATTGTTGTACTTAATGAGTAACTCACTTTCAGAACGACATACCTTTACCCTAGCCCCATTGCAATTGAATAAAAAGATGTTCTGATTGGTACTTGATTGTGGTTAAATGATGGAGATTTGATTAATAAGCAAGCTTATGGAGATATATTTTCATTGAATGTAAAGAGTGTAAACACTTCCATGATCAAACATTTGAGAGATGTTGTAAGGAAGTGACATTTTTGGGATGCATGGAAGGGCTACTAGTTTATGTTAGTATAAGTTTTGTTTGATTTGAGAATAACTGTGGAAATTATTGAAAGGTTCGTCTTAATTTTATCTAATAAGTTTTGAACTTGATAAAATTCTTTCTTGTTTGTTTTTGTTTTCCTTTAACTTTACTTGGACACAAGCAAAGCATTAAGTGTGGGGTAATTGTTATAATGCATTTTGTGTTAGGTTTCAAATAGTATTGTTTAACTTTTAGTCTTTTCTAATTTGTATGTTTAAGATTGTTCTTAGGTTTTTTGGTTTAGGTTGAGCTTTAAGGACTTGTAGGATAAGAATTTATAAAGATCATAAGTGGACAAAGTATATGGCCAATTGGGATAAACTTGACCATGCCTTCTTCTTAGAGAATGTAATTGAAAGAACAGAAGACAGACCAAGACATATCTTGGCAACATAACCATGTCGATAATTTGAGCATTTTGGCTATCCAAGGTTTTTAACATAGATGGAGAGTCTAAATCTAAACATCGTCTTCAAAGAATATTTACAGTACATCTCAAGATTTTAACGAAGCCTAGATTGATAGCTGTGCGAATTTGTTTGGACCAGCAACTATTTGTTCAATGTAAAACTTATTTCTGTAGAATTGGTAGTTTGACTAATGGAGATTTACAGGGACATATTTGGAGGTTATGAGATCCAAATGAGGTTATTCAAAAGCTCAAATTCAAGCCATCTTGAATCATAATTACTATGTAAAACTTAAGGCCCAAAGGTATTGTTTGGCCTAAAAAGGCTGAGAATGAGATACAAAATCTATCCTGGCCTAGTCTAACCTTTCCTCAGTCTTTGGCCCATAACTTTACCTACAGGGCTTTATTTTAAGAAAAAGAGCATCTACTAGAAACCTGAGAGGGGAAGCAGCCCCCATTTATTTAAAGAGATAGTTACCTAAATATGAAGGGATCAAGGTTAGAAAGAAAGAAGTATCAGGAGTTTCAAATGTTATTTCGGAGAGTAAACATGAGGACGGCCAGAAGTATCAAGATAGAAATAGAGTTTCAAACGTTGTTTAGAAGAGTAAACATGGGGACGGATAGGATAGAAAAGATTTCTTCATTCTTTCTGATTTAATTTTTCTTTAAAACGTTTAACTTTTGAACAATTTACTATAAGAAAAATGTTAATTAACGACAAAAATTACCAGCAAAAAATATAAACATTCTGTCGGTAAGTCAGGTTAGTGATAGACTTTACTGATGGACAATTAATATACCGTTGGTAAATATACCGACGACTGTTTGCGTGGTTGATCATCGGTAAATTGCCGACGGATGATATCCTTCCATCGGCAGATTTTCCGACGATATCTTCTATTCTGTTGGTAAGTTTGTTATACCACTACCGACAGTTATGTTTGTTCCGTCAGTGAGTGTACTGACGATTATTCTATGACAAATCCTGCTGGTAAATTTGGTGATGGAACTGGTTATTCTATCTATGATTGCCGACAGTTGGTCGTCTTTCATCGATAAATAGAATTGATTTTATCGACAGAACCGCAAATGTTCGTTAGTAAAATAACCAGAAATTTTTTAAAAAAATATACCGTTGATAAATTTTATTTGATGATGTTATGGTTGATGTATAATTTAAACAGTTATGAATATAATAGTATACATTTAATTTGATTAAACAGAAAGTTGATTGATGATATAAAGTTAAAAATATCTTAATTGATAATAAAACTTTAAACTGTACATAATAAGTATTTGTAATTCAAATAAAATGACTACAAGCATACTATTAATTTGGTGAGAACAGATGCTCTAATTGGTGTGATGAGGTGCTACGCCTCCCCTTCAACTCATCCACCTCATTATAGAGTTGAGCTATGTACTCCCTCAATGTCTGCACTGTGCTCTGAACCTCTTAAACTTCATTGGTTGTGGACCGCCTACTAGATGTTGCTATACTGGACGTGGAGGATTACGAATAACATGTGTTCTCAAATGAACCTAAGTTGAATATCCTTCCATGATAGTCCCTACCATCCACTACATGAAGATAGGATTAAGTCTCATCAGCATCTTCAGACTGTTGAGACTGTCATTAAATGCTTTCTTGTGTTTGGTCTTATCAGTAGGTAATGTTTGTATTAGTAAGCGATAATTATTAAGCATTAATATAAAACCATTAATTTCACATACAATTAGCTCTTTATATCGAGTGTTGACAAATGTCACACCTTCATGCTTCTTAGTGTGAATGTGTAAAAAAAGCTGACGGACTGTAGGCCTCATACCCATAGACTTTTCCTATATAAGAATAAAATGTTATAAGTGAACTATAATTTATAAAAGTTTTGGCAGAGTTTCCTCTATTTTTATTATATTTACCCCCTATTGAACAAAGAAAACAAGTCAACAACATAGCCATATATGGCACCAGACATTTATAACATTATCATTCTTAATAATACACATATTTTCATTCCGCAATTCGCACATCAAATTCAATTGAAATACAACAAATAAAAAAATCAGAACATAATGTAAAGTGTAGATACTTACAAGTCTCTCTTTATGCTCGCGGTGGGTAATAGATTCTCCCGTACGTCCCCCCCCTGTACTCTATGTCTGTTGGTAGACTTATTCTCTGAAATGGACATTGCTTTAGGTGATGTCCAATAGTGCTACCAACGACTTCATATTTGTTCAGAAATATAAGGAGGGTGTACACTGGCCTTGTGCATCGTAGCAACAAAGTCCTGATAATGTGTACATGCTTGTCTCTCCCATACTTTATAAATGATCGCGTCAAATTTAGAATCTCAAAAAAAAATTCTTTTTGAAACAAAAGAAAAACATTCGATAAATATTTATAATGTAATAATATTTATCTAATTAAGGTATAAAAATTAATTAAAAATATAAAATAATAATTTTTGTTGTAGCTCAAACTCCTGATAGTTGTGGCCTGAGAGATATTACTCTATACATAACCCTCAAGATCAATCTTCTCTTTGACTTTAGATGTCATGTTTCTTGAACACGGTCTAGATGGACTCAACCTAATATAAAAAAAATTTATACCATTTTTAAAATTTAAACCTATAACTTAATTATAAACATAGAGTGTTTCATGTATTTTCACTTACAGATTATTAGCAACTGTGATGTAAGTTCTTCCATTAGGTCCCTCAACTCCAGGTTGGCGGCCGCCTCCTCCATCTACATTGTTTACCCCTAATATCTCTGTCGGTATAAGGGTAGTGAATGATGTAGGGGTGGTAGATGGTGTAGTAGTAAGTACGGAAGGTGATGCCTCATCTGCAAGTGTAGTAACTGGAGGAGGAGGAGGTGATTCAGTTCTAGCTGCTACACCATAAGATGCTTCACCTATACAATAAGTGGCTCTGAATTGTGGTATGAATATTGGTCGCATTATATCTTGTACAATAAGTAGCTCTGAATTGTGGTATGAATATTGGTCGCATTATATCTTGTTTTCTCTTTGGTGGCATATTTCAACTTGAAATTAATATTTGATCGAATTTTTTAGAAATATAACAATTTAAATTCAATATTTTATACAATATATTGAAAAGGAAATAATTGATTTGTTAAATATAATATTTAATTACAACACAAATTAATCCCTATTATCACTTAATTGTAAATCAAAATCATCTTATTTTTCTGAAGAATTTGAATCAAACTCAGGCTCTTCTTCAGATCTCTGGCCCTTCTCATCCTCTCCAGATAAAATTTCAACATATTCATTACATGGATCGTTCAAAGGCTCATTATCCTTATATACGACAGATGCATTTATTTCATAAGCATCTTCCTAAAAAGCTTCACTTTCAATTCTCTGTTTTCCTTTTCCATATGATTCAAAAACACCTCTAGGTTTAACCTTACAAATGGCCAACCAATCTGACTTATCGTAAGCTGAGAAAAGGGACATAATACATCTGGATCGCTTGCATTGCCAACACCAAAAGGTTCAAATTTTCTAAATCTTCTTAGCTTATTGATTTCAGTTAGATTGTATCGGCTATGCATTTTTGTACCATCATTTAGAGTTGGATCAAACTAGTTCAACTTAAATATCACACTTCGCTTTATTGGTAATGCAGGGTACTCAATTTCAAGTATCTTAATAATTTTATAATAGTAATTCATCAATTCTCCTTGTATGCAAACTCCACTATTTATTGTTGCAATGTTATGACCTGATATTCTATATGATATTTGTATCCATTATCGAAATACATCGGATATGATTTAATAGTTCGCAAAGATCCCTTCGCAAGATCTCATATGAACTTATTCTCTATTGGATTTTCTAAGGCCTACATAAAAGCAAATATCATATTAAATAGTTTAATGTCATTTGAACACTTAAATCTTATAATTCAGTCATTTCAATATTTGTAAGTGAAAACTTACATATTGCTCGAACCATCGAGGAAAGTGTCTTTTAACTTCTTTATTAATATCATCATGTTTGTTGTTGGGCATAAGCTCGTAACATTTCCTTGTATAATCTAAAAACATTATTATGTATTTCCATTATGAATAACACCAAATTTCAAAACCCAAATAATCAATTTCAACTTACTGCATGAAAGGTTGAACCTCTTAACAGTTCAATAAAACATAACCATCGACAACCTCAATTTCTTCCTCTTTTGATATTCTTCTTGTTGAATGTCCATATGTTCGTCTAAAATATGTGAAAATGGATAAGTTACCATCAGCATCACTAGTTCCTACCCCATCGTCATTATGAGGAACTTTTCTTTCTCTTGTGTGAACATGCGACTCAAAATAATGTAAACAAAATGTACTAGCTTTCTCCACTAAATAAGCATTACATATCGAACCTTCAACTCTAGCTTTGTTTTTGACATTTTTCTTCAAGTGATGCAAATACTTATATTGCTGAATATGGTTATACTAATTTATTTATTAAAATAGTCTATGACTTCAGTTACAATATGAAGAAACTTATTAAGGTTCTTGGTTTTCCTGTTGAAAAGATTGATTGTTGCAAATTGGGATATATTAATTTCATTGTTACAAATTGGGATCTATTGTTGCAAATTATAATTTATTGTTACAAATTGGGATGTATTGATTTCATTGTTGTAAATTGGGATCTATTGTTGCAAATTGGGATGTATTAATTTCATCAGTTAACGCTTATATTAATTTCATCAGCTTCAAATTCTATAACTTTCATCAAGCTTAATTCATCAATCTCCTACAATATCTCTTCACCAGCTTTGTAAGGGTGAGGAGGTGTTTTTACCATCTTATTCTTAATGAACTTTTGTTTATTTCATCTAAATAGACGAGTCTTGAGGAAGAAATTTTCTATGGTTGTCAAACCAACATATTTTGCCCCCATGTGGAGGATAAAACGCATCAACATCATTGTTATAATAAGGCCAAACCAAATTCCCTGCTGTGCTCCATCCAGACAACATGGCATATGTCGAAAAATCACTAATGGTCCACATCAAAGCTGCGCTCAACACAAAATTTTGTTTAAGAGACAGATCATATATCTCAACACCATATTCCCAAAGATGTTGCAATTCAGATATCAATGGTTACAATAATACATCAATATTATGCTTTGTACTTATTGGCCTTGGCACAATCACTGTCAAGAACATATATACCTCTTTTATACACATCTATAAAGACAAATTATAAGGAGTAATTATGATTGAACATGATGAATATTACTGGTCAAATTAACCAAAAGGTTGGAATCCATCCATCGACAATCCCAGCCTATCATTTCGACTTTTAGCTACAAACTCATAATGGGTGTCATTGACATATTTCCATGCCAGTGCATCTGATGGATGACTTATTATTTCATCTTCCTGTTGGTGTTTATTATGCCATCTTATATGAGATGCAATAACATTAGAAACATATTGTCTTTGAAGTCTCAAACTTAGCAGGAAATAATACATCCGCTTCTAGGCTACTAATTTATGTTTTATAGAATGCTTTCTAGGCTTGAACCTATAACGACCATAAAATTTACACTCTTGCAATTCCACATCATCTCCCCAATACAAAAGACATCCTAATTTGCAACAATCAATCTTTTCAGCAGGCAAACCAAGACCCCTAATAAGTTTCTTCATATTGTAAAAACTATCAACCATTGTATGATTAGGAGATAATGATTCATTATACCATCCAAGAATTTTATCAAAACTATGATCAAAAATATGCCCTTCATACTTTATATTCAATATTCGAGCAATTGAAGACAATTGAGTCATTGTCTTACAATTTGGCCATAGTTCTTAATCAATTGAGTGTAGTAAGTCAAAAAATTATTTTGAATATAGGTTTAGTTCTTCTTCAAGATTTTTTATATTTTCCTGAAAGTTATAACTGGCTGCATCATAAACCATTTGTGTGTAAGGATTTTCATTTGCATCCAAATTATTTATTCTAAATCCAATCCCCCCTTCAAACTCATTTAAGTTCCTTGAAGATTGTACTTCATTACCCTTTAAGGTGCTACAAATCAATGGTTCCCCATGTCGTGTCCACTCAAAATAATTTGGGACAAAACCTTTTCTTAACAATTGCCCATTCACTTCATTAATAGGAAGGAAAGAAATGTGTTTGCACTTTTTACATGGACATTTGATCTTTGGGCCATCCATATATGCAAATTGAGAACATGCATAATGAATAAAAGCTTCAACTCCCTCAACAAACTTAGGATTAATGAAATCATCAGGTGATAATCATCTATACATCCAAGATCTGTCAACATTACTCATTTTTGCAAAACTGTTAATTTCAAACAGTGATTCCATAGTTAGTATCCTTCATGTTCCCCAAATTTTACAGATTATCTAAACTTTTCACAACATCCCCTAAGTATTAACCAATTGAATTAATGACCTACAATTGATTTCAAAACTATTGTACATGGCATTATTTGCACCTGTGAATCAAGAAAACAAATTCTCGCTTTAACTCCTAAGCTCGTGGAATTTTTCACCGATAAGCCTCACAGGAGCTGCATCACGAGTTTCCAGCCTATATACCATCCTAGGTGTTTATTATGCCTCAAATCATCAATAACATCTCAAACTCATTCCACATACAATAAATGCTTATGTAATCATACATCTACTCATCAATGATTCAAACATAACCTAAATATAAATAGTTAGACTATTAAAAAAGAACATAAAAACTCATCAATGACTATGCCATTGGACCTAGCACACATATATCATCATTATCATCACACCTAGTCCGATTCCCGCATCAAAGTGGAGTCTGAGGAGGTTTGATAGTACACAGCCTTCCCTTACAGAGTAGAGAGGCTATTTTTGGTAGACCCATATGCGAATGTGACAATAAAAAAGTGATGCAGGTTAAAAAAGTATATATGAAAATTGATATGCTAAAAGAGTGGGTAAATAAAATTAAATAAGTAAACAAATAAATAAAATACAATACAATACAATCTTTACCAAAAATGTTTATCAAAGAACCATAACAATCTAGGTAGCAAAAATTAGAACTTTAACAATAAGAAAAATTATCAAGAAGATACGAAGGTAAAGAGTTTTTAAAAATACCAAATCATCGAGCATTCGTTGTATGCATCAATCTATCGTTGTCGAAAAAAAGAAAGTTCATTGTAACAAGTAGAACAAAACCAAGTGCAATGAGAATAAACCAAGTACCATTCATAAGATTGTATAGATCTAAGCCTTACTAGAGCCATGACGACAGAGTAGATAAATGGGATATGTTGAAGTGAAAGAACAAGAGAAGATCTCCCAAAATGAAACCATAAGATCATTAGGCATTAAAAAATTCAATCTTGACATAAACCCAACAATATCAAATACAAAGAGATCAAA
Source organism: Erythroxylum baracoense (assembly GCA_025629805.1). NCBI lineage: Eukaryota > Viridiplantae > Streptophyta > Magnoliopsida > Malpighiales > Erythroxylaceae > Erythroxylum > Erythroxylum baracoense. The sequence goes on from JAOTAY010079264.1 coordinate 9,081, forward strand.
ATAATAAAAAGCATTCAATCTTAAATCACACAAAGAGGCTAATATCAAAACCAAAAAATGCATCAAGTACAGAAATTTCAGAAAACACAAAACCCAGGAAACACCACAGTAGAAAATACTGCTTAATCAAGAAACATACCCGAAAAGAGGAGTGAATATCGTTATTTATCCCGTGAATCGAAGTAGATAGGGTTCAAAACATTTTCCAAAAATAAACATAAGAACTATAAACGAATATGGGAAGACGGGTGGTTCGAGGGTACTTCTCATCCGGAGAAGACATGGTGATAGAAACACAAACACAATGACATGTCCATCTATCCAATCGCAAAATATATGATGATGGTAATTGTCTCCAAAATAGAAATCATATCTAAGATAGAGACCCCCATCATCTAAACCTTTCATCAAATACTTAATGCATGCACCTAAGGCGATGCTCAACAGATCACGATTAAGCTAATGAGAAGGTTTATATAAGAACCAGATACAATCAAGAAACTTCAAAACAACTAAAAAACACTAATTTCTCAACTTTTAGGGAATTAGAAATTAAAGTCCAAAGGAAGCTTTAAAGGAATTTATAGATAGCTTGAAAAGCGATAATAACATAGTACAAATTGACATTCAGGATCAAGTTGACTAAAATATCTATTGAAACAAAACTACGATAAAATAAAAGGGGTACACTTTATAGGGTTGAATGAGCAGATTATAGCAAGTCAGAAAAATTGCTAGCAGTAGAATTTATGCAATGACAATTTGCAATTACGTCTAACTGCATATTCTCAGAAAGACAGGAATGATTGATATTCGCCCATGCACGGAAGAATTCAGTCAGGACTCCAGCTAACACACACCAAAATGCACGAAAGAAAGAATTTGCAAATAAAGTGAAATTGAAGAAATTTGTTTAAAACAAAAGATGAGCTTACCTTTGATCACGACAAACAACAGGCTTACGAGGACCAACGATTGACCAACCAACATAAATGAGAACCAATGAAGACGAACGAGAACAAAGACCAATGAAGACGAATGAGAATGAGGATCAATAAAGATAGAGGACGATTCTAGCATACATATATCCTAGGACATATTTGATGAAACTAATACAAAATTAATGAAACAATACTAAGCAATTTCCTTGGTTTTCTTAATGGAACAACATTGCTCCAATTGCCAATGCGATGGGAGGCCCAAATATAAATTCCCGAGCTTCTATTCCTGAAAAAGGAATTTAAATCATACAATATAAAATCCGGTAATAATATAATTTTCAATGCTATAATAAGGAAAACATTGCTTTAAAAAACAACACATTTGAATATTACCTAGATTTAATCAAAGTAGGAGTTAATATTGTCTTATGTCAATTTTTGACAAGTATGTTATCTAAGCTAATTTTAAAAGAGATGATGATCATATACCAACTTCTATTGTTTGTTTTGTGTATCTTTAAGAAAGTTCTATTTGTAGGTTTCAATACCATACCTTAATATATATGATACCACAACTCCAAACATTCAACAACTCCTATGAATAAAAAATAGCATCACTCATAACAAACATTCAATTCAAATTATATAGAATCATGAATTAAAGATATAAAAAATCTTAACCCACCATTATAAAAAACTAGAACCAAAATTATAAGATGATTTGAACACCTCAAGTAAATAACTTAATAAGTTTGAAATTTTCTTTGAAAAACTTAGAGAAAACCCTCACAATTGTATTAATAATCAAAGGTAATTTTCTACAAATGAAAGAAACTTCTATTAAATACTATAACATAGAACTAGGGTTTTCACACTTAAAATAAATCTAAGATTTTGAATGACATGATTTAGGTCATGGTCGTGGTCATGGCAATAAGTCAAGTCATACTGGCCGCAAAAATTTTAATGCCATACAGTTGATATTTACACCTATGCTTTGGTGACTATCCTATTGTATCTTCGAGAAATGGGGTATAGCTTAGAACACGCCTGTGGATGTAAATCATAGATGTGACTATAATTTATGAAGGTAGACACGATCTCATATATGCTTATTTTGAAGACACATCTCACCAACTTGTCTGGTAAGTTATATGAGCTAATACATGATTATGTTGGAGGTCATATTCACATCCAGGTCTTTTCCAACGTTAACTCAAATCAAACTAACCAATACTTGTCCTTCAATTTGGTTTAACCCTATTTGCTTTCTAAACAAAGAATAATAAGTAAACCTTTAAAATATTGGTTAAGAAAAGGGGAAGAGACATTTCATCAAACACCTTACATGCATCACAAATTCATCCCAAAATCATAACCAAAATCACATCTTATCCCTTCTATTATTAACATTTAAACCTTAAAAAATGTTTTCCAATTACAGAATACACAAATAAACGAAAGTTATGAAATACCCAAATTAACTTTCATCAAATATCTAGGCTGAAAAATTACCTCCACCGACGCACAGAGAAACAACAGAAGAGGAGAGACAACAAAAGAGAAGAAACAACAGAAGAAAAATGTAGAAGAAAAGAAACATGCAGAAGAGAAGAAAAACATAGAAGAAGAAGCCGCAAGGAGGGAGAAGGGAGGGACATTCGGGTGACTTAAAACGTATAAGAAAATGTTGAAGCCGAAGTGGACGATGGCATCTACCTTGAAAATTTACCGGTGAAATTACCGAGGGAAACATTTTTGTTGGTAAACTCAAAAATTCCCGCCTTCTTTACCTACGGACATTTTTTACAGTCGCAAAAGCCCATCACAAATTTTGCCAGGATGATTTCTCTCTATATTTACCGACGAATATTAATACCACTGCAAAATAAAAATTTTCCCGTTGACTTTACCAATGGAAGTTTAGTTTTCGTCGGTAATGTGCAACAGTTTTGTTTCTGTCGGTAATTGTCTGTCGCTAATTCCTACTTTTCTTATAGTGAATTTTTAGCTCTTGTATTGAAATTTATTACAGTTTTTGAGAATGGAGGTACGAATGGTTTATTAATATCTTCAGTAGTAAACCATAGCTTTGAAGTGCATTTCTCTTTCACCCGTGGAAATACTTGCTCACCATGGGCAATGACTTGAGATTAACAAATTTTATTCGCCCACAATTATATAGTTCCATAATATTTGAACACAAAACATTCCTAATCAGTCACTCCTCCTCCTCTTGGGAAGAAAAGAATTGGAACAGCAGACATAAAATTGCAAACTTATTACTCTTTCAAGCATTAGTGATTGTTGGAACACCACTATCATTAAGATATTTGAACTCTTCTTATGTCAGCTGTTTCCAGGCAGAAAACGTACAAGAGACTAGAACTACTTGGATCAGTCTTTGTAGATTAAGATGCATTTTATGGAATCTTCTGTCATCTAACATTTGCTTCTTCAAAGTAAAACCACCTGGAAATCCAAGATATCGTGCTTGAGGTAATTGCAAGTGACAGTATAAACAGTTCAAAACTCAAGGATACTAAATAGTCTTTGAGTGAGTCATATGATAAAAACTGATTGATTTCAGACGTGCATTTTTCTTTTTTTCCCTACTGTTTTGGTATGTTGATCCTTAATTCTATGCAGAAATGTGGAAACTAACTCATCCTTAACTGAATCCTTTTATGAAAATCTGAACAGTTTAATATCAATTGTAATAGTTATGCCAACATATTAATTGTAGACTTTAATGGATCAAATATTTATGAGAAAGAAAGATGCATAACTTTGACATCCTGACTTGTGATTACCAAAAAGACAAAAAAAAATGGAGAGTTGTTTCAACCAAAGTTAGTGTAATTAGCGAGGGTAAATAGACTCACAATAGAAAAAACTTCCAAGAAGAAACCATAAAAAAAATTGACAGCTCAGATAATTGGCTTGCCATATTTATTCTTACCATCACTACACCAAAATAAGGAGATTTGCATCTAATAATTTTCTTAAATAATCTAAGAATTGGTGAAGTTTTTAGACATTTATTTAAGACAACAAAATTTGTCTAAAAAATATACTAAAAAAGAGTCTAAAACTTCTAAAAGTATTAAATACTTCAAACAAAGTTGCTTTACAATCTATCTAAAATCGGTGGATTTAAATTCAATCCTAAAATTATACAGTCCATAAAAGAATATAAATGGCTAAATCGATTACGTCATCATTGTTTATTCGTTAGCCCATTTAGCTTTTTAGTTAATTACATTGGATTATAGCAGATGCAGATCCTATTTAAAGGTAATCCAACCATTGACTATTATACCCATTTAAGGTTAGCATAACTTTACAAAAGAAAAAGGTTAAAATATCCCCAAAAATGATAAAAATCTAAATTAGGGTCAATGAAAGCATAAGATGAAGTGAGGAACCACCTGAAAGGTGGATCTCAAAAACCAACCCTGCTTCTAGACAGAACAAATTTACCCAAACGCCTAAAAAACGTGTGTGATCTTTATCCCCTCCTCCGTCTCACCCTCTTCTCGTCAAACTCTCAAAAAACGTGAATGACTCGCACAAACACAAGCCATCTCGCTCTCTCTCTCTCTCTCTCTAATTATGAACAACAAATTCTTTATGAGACTACGAATCTTCTCCTAGGATTGGTATAGAGAATGGATTCCTCTTCCATTATCTACAGGTATATCTCTCTCTCTCTTTCTCTGTCGTATTTGTCTTATTTTTTGTTTGCTTTTTCTACAAACTTTTTTTCAGAATTTTGCACTGATTAGATCCACCCTTTTTTATGTTCCCTAAGTTTTCTGTTTCTTTGCTTTCTCGTACCCTCAAAATTATTTTTTGTTTCAATATTTCTCATTGTTACGCATCTTCTTCTTTTTTTTTAAATTGAATTACATAATTTACGTAATTTAGATTGGACCAGTATAAATCGCAGGTACTTTCTATGTAAGTTTGAGGTATAATTACTACCTTGTATGTAAAAGTATGTCCATTAGTCCTTTTATACTTGAAAATTAATTGAAATTTTTTTATTTCCCAGGCCCTTTATGAAATTGGAAAGAAAGCACGAGTATCTCAAGATCATATTCATACTACAGGTTCTAAAAGTTATGCTCAGAAGAGAGTAGAATTTGTAAGTTCCCTTTTTTATTTGGTTAAGACATTGTAATCAGCTGACTTTTGAAATTTGGTTGTCTTCATCATATTGGTACTGAAGTTTAGTTTTCTTAAATTGTTTGTATTAGGTGGATGAAAATGGAAGAGAATCAAGTGCTTACGAATTTTGGAGAAGCACACATGTCAGAAAAGATGGAGGGTATGTGGAAGAAGGCACAGAGTTACTGCTGGTATGCATAGTTAGACCATAAGCCATATTAATTTATGAACCTTTTTTGATTTTACAATATAAAGTTTATTTATGTTTGTGATATGTATAGGAGGCTATTAACACTAAGGTTACAGAACTTGCTCCCCAGTCACAAGAGGATCGTGTGGAGATTGAGAGTCAAGTATTTAATTAGTATATGTACTCTGCTAGTTATTCAAGTTCGCGTGTAGTTGGTTATGGTTTTGGTGTTACTAGAAGCAAGGTGTTTGGTCTTGAAGGTCAATTGAAGGCAAGTTACTGTGATAGCTTTGGTAGTAGCTCCGATGAAGTGGCATATGTTAAAGCGTAATTAGATGTTGTTGTAAAACAAAATGATGAGATTATTTCCCAGCTCTAGTGTAGGAATGAAGCACTCGAGAAAAAAACTAAGGCACTCGAGAAAAATGGAGAAGAACTTTGAAAAATGAATGAAAAGCTTAAAAACCGAAATGATATGCTTGAGAAACAAAATGAGGATGTAAACACAAAGAATGACCAGATTCTAGCTAAACTAGATCGTTTTTGCTTGTTTATAGATAAGTTCGGTGACAAGTAAAGCACATATCAGTTTTTTTGTCTCTCTCTATACATACACATATTTTGGGACACTTTGATAGTTGATTTGGAATATTCTCCTACATATATCCTGTTTTTCCTACATAGTTTGTCTGTGGAACCATTTACATGTCCATTCTTGTGTTGACCAAGAAATAAATACACTATCAATTTCTAGTATTATTACTGTAGTTGCGTTTTTCCTTCTGCATTATGTTGGATTTCATTCTTATAAGCTTTTTAAGTGATATTCAGTGAAAAGCTCTGTTTAACCATGTGATGAATCCATGAAATTTGATATGTACAATAAGCTTTAATGATGGCTAAATGATATCATGTTAAGTGAAAAGCTCTGTGTATGGTTAGCACAATCTAAATTTTTATCTTTTTTTTTCACCCTGGAATAATAAGAAGCTATAAATGCCTGAACAACTAAGGTTCTTTGCTTTATTTATGTGGTTCATTGAGTGTCTTTTTTTCAATCTCTTAACTTCCATGTGTAGTGTTCGCATATTTACAAAAATGAAATATTCAAGTCTCTGGCTATCTTCTTGCTCTGTATCAATATAGTGCTGATAATGAAAAAACTTGCAGAGTTTAGGGTCGTTATATTGCAATAATTATATTATATATGAACTAATTTTACTTGCCTGTATATCATTATGCTTTCTTTTCTGTTTTGCTATTCTTCAAAGTGTAAAGCTCGTCTAGATGGTGGAAGAGAGAATGCAACATGTGGATGGATGATGGTGAAGCTTATGTTGTTTCTACACTTCAAGTTACGTAACAGGCCTATGAACACGTGGTTAATGAGCAATTGCAAATATATTCAATATGCAAGTAAAAAGTAGTAAATTAATCCGTAAGTGTATTATCAACTTAAAAGCGTTTATGTCCCTCAAACTCAGGAGAGGATTGAACATTATCTGTCATTCGCAAAGCCAAAACTGACAAAACTTACATAGGTGAGGTGTGATTCATACTTAAAATTCTCAAATGGACATTTCCATGTCTGAGTGTTCTTTTCCTTTGAATCAAACTTTATTTTGCTCATCAAATACATGATATTTTGCTTTCATTCATCTTTTCTGCAAGTCTATGTGGAGAAACTTCAGAAGGACAAATGAACAAGGAAATTTACAATGTTTCATGATTGTTTATCTTACCTGTGTTTCATAGCGCAAGTGAATGATTTTAATGATAATGAAGCTTTTAGATTGATGATATACATATTTTCTTTTCATATCATCACACTAA
>JAOTAY010079320.1:0-16213 GCA_025629805.1 Erythroxylum baracoense
CAGAGCACAAAAGACAACCAGTTGGTTATAGTAGCTACCCATTCTGTAGCTGACCATCTTCAGTAAAAGATGAAAACTAATACCAGTTTGCTTCTGCCCATCTCATTTAGACTATGCTAACCTTAGACTACGCTAACCTCAAACTTCTTTTTACCACTCCAACCACTTCTCTAACCTCAGACCTTGTTGAATCAAATGTTTACCGCTCTTAAGTCTAATGGTTAATACTTTAATTGTAGGATTTACCTTAGTTTCAAGAGATAACGCGTGAACCAAACAAGCTAACCCCTTTAATGAAGAGTGGAGTACAGATCGAAGGACAGTGAAGATTCATCAACCAACCAACACAACCCCTTCAACAAATAATAAAGTGTGAATCTGGCGAGGGCAACCCTTGGTGAAGATGCATGAACCAAGCAAGACAACCCTTGCACAAAGACTTGAGTGGAATGGTTGACGGTTAAGATGCGTCAGAGAGTGGAGCGACGATGGGATTTAGGGTTTTTTATAAACTTTTCGTTTCTCTATTTTTACTTTACAAAATTTACCGAATTAATGAAAATTTACAAAATTTTATGTTAAAAGTTAAAACCTTTTACTCTTTTATATGTGGCATTTTTTAAGGATAATGGTGCCATGTTGTTTAATATAACGAGAAAAAAGTCTTTAATTAAGCATACTTGTGAAATTATAGCCCTCAAATGAGTTGATTTGAAGTTAATGTTTCAAAATGATCAAACTCAAAGAGATTAAGCCCCAATTTGGGCTTTTAGCTAAAATGGTGGTATATAAAACATGATGTTTGAATGGTCAAGATTTATGAATAGTTACATATTCGGAAAGGTCAATTGAGCATGCATTAAACATGACATATATATATGTGCATTATTGAATATTCATATGATTGATCAACTTACTAATGTGTGAACTATATGTGTATAGTGCATGACTAAAGAAGCACAAATTGATCGTCAGCATCTAGACATTGTGGGTCATCAAGGCAGTAGCATATTTGAAGCATACTGTGAGTTAAACTAGATGTTTTCTCACTATGACTGAACTATTTTTGATTAACTTTTAGATATTGAACTATTATTGATATGATTGTGATAATTCTGAACATTGATAGTTTGAGAAGTTTGATATTCAGGATTATATTTGAAGTGCTTTATAATTGTATGTGAATATGGAAAATGTGTACTCAACTAAATCTTGAATGCCGGACTCAGATATGATGAATGTGATAAATGACTGTGCACATTGAATGAAATTTATTGATAGCATATTATGTGAATTAATGTATTCCGTCACATTATTATGCTTGATCAGATAAAGGAGTTGTGATCGGAGTGACTAGTATGAAAAAAAGAGCTTAAAGCTGAGAATTGTGCACAAAGAGCTACAAGCTCAGTTATTAATGAGCCCGGTATTCATAATGGGTATGGGATAGAATATGAAATGAGCCTGGTATCCACCATGGATATGGGATAATAAATAGGTGCTCAGTCACAACAAAGTAAAAATGAAAGTGGAGTCATATGTGCATTTGAATTTATATATATCTCTTTACATTTATCATGTGAATGATTGCGAAGAATTACTAAATTGTGTTGATATGGTGATATGCAATGTTTGTGTACATGTTGATGATATGAATGATTGAGATAAATGATTGAATTAATTTGAAATGATTATATGAAATGTTTGTAGTTCATTACGTATTGTTGAAATATGAAGTATATTATGATTTGGTATTCAATATTGAATGATGTGATACATCTACTAAATTGGGAAATACACTTGTAAATTTGGTTTATACTTCTGATATTTGTGTTTTAACTTAAGTGAGCACATCGATGATGGTTTACTCACTAAGTTCGGAAACTCATCAAAATTGCAACGTTAATTATCAGGTACAAGGGAGACCTAGCTTCTAAGGTGATATAATAGATGTCTAGTACTGTCAATTTTGGAAACAAGAATAGCTCAAATGTTTGGTCGGTTGATACCTACAGAGTCTAGATAGAATAATTTTGTTTAGCTTCTCCTTTTATGTTGAACTTCTTACATAGAACTTTAAACTCCCAAATGTTATGTTATGTATAAATATAGATTATGTAATGTAATGACAATGTAAGTAAGTTTCATTTCTTGAATGAAATGAGGAGTTTTGATATGTGGAAATACTTATGTTCTAGATGATGCCATAAATAGTTGATGTGATTGCTTTAACATGCCATTTTCATAGGGTATGATCTTGAATGTCCTCTGGATGTTCAGGCATATGCTCTATGGTAGGGGTGTGTTACAGATCACACCAAGAAACTATAAGTCATAGGATAAAAAAAGTAGTATTATAAATAAAATAAAGTGATAATGAATTTTTAACAAGTAAGAAAAGGGAAAAACCTAATACCTGGAGCAAGTTTTGGTCTTTGTTGAATAATAATTGGCGTCCCAAAAATCCCAAGAAGATTACTTATAAAGCTCCATTTGTTAGCTCAAGAGATCGTGCATCATCTCATGGGCAAGAACTATTGTAATAGTTAGTAGCATTTTCCTATTAACTTCAACTTTCTTTGTAAAACTTAGTCTGAAATAAACACTAGGAATAAAAAACCCCCCAACTACAAAGAAACAAAGAGTAAAGTTTCCTTTCCTATTTGTCATTGATGATTGCAAGATAAGGTGTACATAAAGAAGACCAATTTTTCATATTGGCTTAATTGCTTCCTTAACCCTCTCAATGACTTCAAAACAAATAACCCATTATTTCCTTTTTATCACTATCTGCCAAATAAAGCACCCTCATCAAAGGCTCACAAACTCGAATAACAAATTGGAATTGTGACTAAAATTCAGTATCTTCAAGTATAATTCTGGAAGCGTCCAATCCAGCATTAGACCTAGCATACTGAGATGCAACCTATTTATTACTTGTAAACATCTATCTCAACTCTTTCTTCATCGTAACAAAACATTGAAGTGATAAGAAATTCATTACAAATCTTGTCATAGCAAGATGACACACATTTCTACCATTAGTAAAATCTTTTCTCATTAAATTCAACATCTATACACGATTAAAGATAAACTTGGTTACATTTTGGCTTTCTGCATAGTCTCATCAATAATAGGAAAATACCTAACATCTCTTATATTTTCTAGCATTAAGTCAATGTCATTTGTAGCAAAAAGGAGTCAAAAAAAAGAATTATACTTATTTTGTATCCTTCTTTTCGCTGCTTTATATGCGAAATCATTATTTGTAATGAACTGAACAATATTTTTTGGCTCTATTATATTCATAACTTCATCGAATATCTCAAATAAAATATCAATATACCTAACAAGGCCAGATGCATTAATAGACTTCAAAAACATTAAGCCCTTTGCAGAATAAACCAGAAGATTAATAATAGACTCGTGTCTCCTTATTTGTCCAACCATCACACATGATTGCACACTCATAAGTAGCCCAATCCATTCTTCTTTCTTCCAAATAATTTTTAATTTCAGAACTAAACAACTCAAAAGTTTACCTCTGTAGTCATCAATAGAAGGAGTTTTATATCTTGGACTATAAGAGGCTATAAAATCCACCATAATCTGATAATAATAAGATTAGCATTGACTGTTGAACGTGTATCATACCACCATCTAGTCATTGTCAAATCTACATTGTGAGCCAAGTCTCTTAATTGCTTGGCACTAAAAATTGAAGGTTGGACTCTAGGAGTTATTTGTGGTGCAAAAAAATTTGTCATCTGTGTAATATCCTATTTTCCCATACTAAGGGTTGGGACATAGGATCCTAGACCATGATACATAAATAATAGTGTTAAGAAAATTGTGAGGTCCATTGCATTCACATACACACCATGAGCATACACACCAATTTTTTATTTTTGTACACATTACAAATACTTTATATGCACTTATTTAACATATTTCGGGGTATGGAAGGTTTAATATTATTATGATGTGAATTGTAAATTTTATGTCTTAAAAATTGGTTGATGAATTATAAATGGTGATTTAGAATTTATTTGTTACAATTTAGAGATTTAGGAATTTATACATATTTTTGGACTAGGAAAAGTGCCAAGTGGCAAGATAATTGACTAATGGTAGTAGAAATGAGTGATAAATGGCAATAGAAATAATTGATAAGTAGCATTAGGAATTTAATGACAATTGGTATAGAAAATTGGGTGACATTTGGTTTAGAAATTGAGAGACAAATGGACTAGTTATTAAGAAACACTTGGGGACCGCAAAAAGATGACAAATTGGTAACTGACAATTGTCGCAACACTTGCCACTCACCACTCATCACTCACGACATAAACTTATTGAAAGGCTATCTTTCATTGTCTTTCATTTTGTTACTACGTGCTCTCATTTTCTTCTTATTCTCTCAAATTTCGACACTCTCAACTTCTTCATTTTTCTTCTCCATCTCACGACACTCTCATCCTCACCCTCACCATGTTGTGTCCTTACTATCATTCAACACTAGCCACTCTAAGATCTTTGTTGTCTTCTTCATCTAGTTGATGAAAAACCTAATCTTTCCTTCTTGAAAGATGATGATCGTGTAAACATGGAAAGCTAGGGTTTCATGGTGATTTGAAGAAGCTTTGAGTTAAACAAGTAAGTAGCTTATTGTTCTTCATGGTTTGTTAAATAGAAGCATTTATGATGATCATTAGGGATGATTGATAGTGAAAATGGTGTTGATGATGAGTGCTGGAAAATTGGATGAATGAATGGATATTTTCATGTTCCATTTTTGATGTATAAAAACGTAGATTATTGGTTGTTTTAGAAATGTATTAGATTGAGTTTTGAAGTTAACAAAAAGGCAAATGTAGTGTCTTGAAAAGAGAAGAACTAGGATGATAGTTTAGAGATAAAGTGATGATGAAAATGGTGTTAATAAAGTGTGTTGAAACGTTGATGATGAATGTATATATATTGATGTTATATTTTTATATAGATAATAAACCATAGTTTACAGATTGATGTATGAATGATAATAAGATGGAAATGAGGTGAGAATGAAAAGGAAATAAAGTAGAAATGATGAATTATGCATAAGATGGGTTAGATGTAACATATAGGAGTTAAAATATGGAAAAACATGGAAGAAGTTGGTTGGAATTTTTGGATATGATAACCTACGATCGTGGGAATGCCTCCAAGATTATGGGAATTACAAGTAAAGGGATAGAAATTCTCAGATGAACTAACTCACGATCATGGAAAGTCCTCTACGATCGTGGGAAGGGCCATGGATGTGCATTCTTCTCTTTTAAGTGATGTTTGAAGCAACTATTGTTAAGGTACTTTCCTATGGTGTATTTAGACTTGAATGAGGCTTGAAATGAACCTTGTTTGAGGTTGAATAAGTTGATAAAATGTTTGATATGTTTAGATTGTAATTGGGGTTATTACTTAAGCATGGATTGTTGATATCAACGAATATGATATCTGGAAAATTATGAGTGTTATAAGAATGAATGTGTTCTTATGATTGTAAATGTGATCCAAAAGAATGAGTAAGGTATATTAGGTATGAATGAATGAGAAATTGGATATTATGTGATTATAGAATGTTAAAAAAGGGATTGATGAAAGAATGATTGATGAAATTAGAATGAGCAAGTATTCTTAAGGTATAAACTTAAGTGTAAACTAGACATATCTAAGTGATAAAGTGTGAATGATTAAGATATGCGAATTAATAAACCATACTCCAGAATGTCATTGAGCATGCATTGTGTAACACACCACTACCATAAATTACATACCAGAATGCCCTGTGGACATTTCGGTATATAATCTATAATAATGGCATGTTAGAGCAAACACATATCCAAAATAATCATGGCATCAACTATTATACAGAAAAGTCACCAAATTTTAAAACCAACTGCATTTCTCATTTCATTTCATAAAAAAAACAAACTTACATTGTAGCTTTATAAAACCATCCGAATATATATAATGTCAAATCCCTATACATAACACACTGTTTGACAGTGGAATTGCACATAAACTACTAACTAATCCTTTAGTCTCAACTAACTGACCTTTGAGCCATTTCTTGACAAAAGTATAAGAATTAATCTTCTCGTAGAGTCTGTCCGTCTCTAATGTCCTCTCTCAGACATGAAATATCAATGTTGCAATTTTGGTGAGTTTTGAGAACTCAATGATGTAACCATCATCGATGGTTCACCCAATTCATACCACATATCAAATCATACAAGCACATAATTCATAATTTTCTATTTAACAATTTGCACCACATATCATAGAATGCACATATCCCAATCAAATTTAAGTACATATTCACATTATAATTCAATTAGTCAATAACATTTATAAGTGTGTATGCAATGTTCATGTGACACACTTTCAATTATTACATTGTTATAACTGAGTGCCTAAACTGTCTCGTATTTATTATGAATACCAGGCTTATTGATACTATCCCTTACCAGTTGCAAATACAGGGCTTATTGTATATATCGAGCCTTTGGCTCTATACCACATTTCAGAGCTTTAAGCTCATTTTTGGTGGCTACTCATGTCACAACTATCATTATCTGATCTTGCATTCATGTATAAAATGCATCTTATTCATATTCAATCAATTATATTTTCAATCATTCCCATTCAATCGCATTTTTATTGCCATATACATATATCATTTGGTCTTAGTCCGGCAATCAAAAAAAATGTTAAATAACACAAATTTCATCAAATTCACATTCAAGGAACACTTTAATATCACATTTGATAAATTACATTTGCATTCATGTTCTTGTTCACAATAATCATTGGACTAGGTCTAGCATGAACATTCAAGTTGAGAACCATGTAGTCAATCTCATTCACATATAAGTAGCACTTCTAATATTTTAATCATGAATTAAAACTCCTCGGACATTTGTTGTCCAGAATTTAGTACACAATTCAATACACATGTATCAATATCAAATTCAATTCAGCAATAAACAAAACAAGTCAAGGTAAGACCATATTAGGTTACTCACAAATCGCTCCAGAAAGCTATTGCCTTGAAGTCCTGGCAATGTCTGGATGATGGCGCTCTAAATGCTCCTCTATATCATGCAAAACACATTTACACAAATTGCCATTTTGTAAAATGGTACAAGTATTCAGTTATGCACGTCTATGTATATGAAATATGTACAATGTATGTTCATGACAATTCTAGGTTCTTTATCATTAGTTTAGTCACCTTAGTCATTCATATATCAATACTCAACTGATCAGTCTAGATTTTTCTAAAAACACTTTCGGGTCCACTTTGCATGATTATTATCATCAGGAAAATGGTGTATTTCTGTAACACTTTCTTCTAAACAATTGTTCCCTGTGTCTTAAGTTTCTAATGACTCGAAGATCATTCAATTTGGTTCAGTATTGTATGAGTTATGCTCAAAATACTGTAGACTAAGTACATTTAAAATTTAGCTAGTGCATGATCATACTATCCAATTGTACAACTCATATCGCTCAATTCTAATATCTAAAAATTGCAAACTTTATAGCAATTGAAAGCTAAGAGAATAAGCTACAATTTTTGTGAAGACAACTTTGTTTGATTTAGCATAGATCGATACAGTTTATTCAATAACAAAAGGATATGGTTTCTATCCTTAGGAGTGCTACAGCCTAAGCCAGGACTCACTTTCATGACAAATTTTAAAATTCTTAAATATAGAATTAAAATTTGACTTCTCAAGAAAGTTGTATCCATATGTCTCTACTTTAATCTGAATTAAGAATAAACTCATTTGGAAATCTACAGATCAAGATATAATCAAAAAATCGAAGTATGTTCAATAAAAATTCTCCAGTTCATAACATTCCAGTACATTGCATCTTTTTCATCCTAAATCCATTAATCAAACATGTCATTATCAAAATTCTATCATATACAGTTGACGACTCCATTTTTACTTCAGTTTTAGTTAAGTAACATCAATACATAGTTCAACAATTCATGATTGTTCATAAACCACAAAACAGTTCCTATTTCATATTTTTCCACATCACATGTTCTGCATTCTTTTCCAGATTTTCTTATGCAGAGTTCGGGTCAGATTCATATGACCATTATGACCTAGACAATGAGGTATTTAGACAACAACTTCTCCTAATCAAACGTTCCATAATGTATTAAGTGTCTAATGACATCAATTTCATGCATTTTGGTTCAGTATCATGCAAGTTTTAAACAAAAACCTACAAATTGTTTTCATACTTCAACAGAACACAACTCTCAACTTCAAGCCAAAATTTGAGACTCTTAAAGACAGATTCTGAATTCCATTGCTCATGAAAAATGTAGCCCTATGTCTCTAGTTTACTCTAAATCAAAATTCATCCAATTTGGATATTAATAGATCACATTGTAGCCAAAATATAGATGTATGTTCAGTAAACACTCCATATAAAATATTCCAGCACACTTCAACATCAACCTTACATGCAATTCCTTCCAATTCAAACATCATTCTCATGCCATTTAACAAGTTATAAAGCTCAGATTGTTACTTACCCTTTTAGGCTTCTAACTCAGTTCAAAATTCCATATTCACTAAGCCTCCAAGCATGCAAGATTCATCACAAATTTAAGATGGAAATAAGGTGTTTTTGGACAACAAGATAAAGGTAACTTTCAGCTAGTTTTCTTAGCTATTTTGTGTAAGGTAAAAAGCTAATTTTGGTGTAGCAATTTGGCTTGAGTTCACGAAAAATGTTAGAGAGAAGAAGGAGCAATTTCGGTGAAGGAACCCAAGGAAAGATGTAGAAAAACTCTACTACAAAAACTTGCTACATCACCTGCTAGGTGTCACCATTATAGTACAACCTTTGTCCTAAGGCATGTCTTACATTTGTCTACTCAAGATGCTACCACTACTCCATTCAAGATGCTGCCATGAGTCAGTCATTAATTAAGTAGTCCACATATCACTCTAAGATTGGTCCACTTGTCACACAATAAGTTGTCCATCTGTCAATTAATTACTAGTCCATTTATCACACATTTAAGCTACCAAAAGTCACACTTCCCTTTGTCTCTTATTTTTACATTTTTTCTTAGTCTAAAATGCTCCAAATTCTCAGAAATTCTCTAAAATTTACCAAAAATTTTGAAATAATATTAATAGTCTCCAAATCAATTTTAATACACTCCAATTTAATATTCAAGACAATTAGAATTCACGATTCCCATTCATAAATCAAATTTACCCAGAAAATGTCAATGAATGCATGTACAATCATAATAATATGCAATAATCAATATTTTCGTGTATGTGTATGCCACATTATGCATAAGCATGAATTATACTTCCTAATTTCTCAGTAACCTTTTATAAATACTATTTTAACCTTATCCTATGTAACAAGATGTTACAGAACTTGTATCGCCTTAGCTGTCGAGGTAGATGCTCCTTGCATGTTGTTCAGCTACTTCATAAACACTAAGATTTGAGCCTGCAAGGTAGTAACAGAGTCAATAGGTATCATACCTTTTTGTTCCTTCTGTCCATGTCTGCTCCTCTTGCTTGACCATATGCAGCTATTGCTCATCAATTCCTCTAATAGATCATAAGTTGCTTCCTCATTAATGAACCTACTGTTGCTGCATCAATAGTTCCTCTAGTGCTTGGATTCACTCCATTATAAAACGTCTGAAGTAGGAACTCCCTCAACAGGTTGTGATGGGAACAACTTCTTTGAAATTCTTTAAATCTCTCCCAAGCTTCGTAGAGAGACTCCATATCATTTTGCTGAAAATTTATTTTCTCCTTGATAATCCTAGTCGTCTTCGCTAACGGGAAATACTTAGCGATGAATACTTGGGCAAGCTACTTCCAAGTCATAATCTGGCCTGAATTCAACGAGTTGTACCATGCTTTAGCCTGATCCTTCAATATGAATGAAAATAGTCCTAGCTTCACTGCATCGTCAGACATTCCATTGAATCAGAATGCGTCGCAGATCTCCAAGAAATTTGGGATATGGGCATTCGGGTCCTAATTGGATAGCCCGTAGAACTGTAAAATATTTTGTAGAATGTTGAGTAGTGCCGGCTTTATCTCGAAATTATTTACGTAGACTACCAGTCTCGCCAGTCCTTGAGGACTAAAACCTGGCCTCATAAAATCAATCAAATTTCTCTCTAGTCCTCCTTGCTCTCCTTCTTTAGCCATATCTTGTTGTAAAAAGTTAATACGCTTTGCCCTTCTTAATTCTCTTTCGTGCCTTTTGATATCATGAAATTCGTCTTCACTCACTTCTTTTGTTCTTCGTGTGCTCCTTGTGTTCATGCACCTGCAATTACACAAGAAAAAGTATCAAAAACTCTTAAATCAAAGTAATCTAAATTAAACAAGACGCTAAACAATCAATCCCTAGCAATGACGCCAAAAACTTGTTTGAGTGTAATTATGTAACACAATCTACTCATTTTACGCTAAAAAACTGCAAGTGAATGAGTCATGACTTGTAGCTTAAAAGAGAAAATATTGATCCGATGGGGATTGATGCTCAGAAACCACTTAATTTAGATAAAACTTTGTTTAAAAAACAAAATTGTTTAATAAAAATAATCTGAAAAATTATATTAAAAATAAAAGACTAACACAAAGCAATAGACAATACCAACTTACAAAACCATCAGAATTCAAGGATCTAAAGAATAGAGATTACTTTTTTTCTTATTTTGTCTCCCTCGTATTTTATTGATTGAATTGTGCCTAATCCTAGATTTCTAAATGTATTAATTACCCTCTCGCAAGGTGTAATTAATTGTCTCTAATCGAATTAAAAGTAATCAATTTGATGATCTCTCAACCTACCCAATCACTCTTCCAATTCAACTAGTTATTAAACTATCATATCGGTGATCAACTGACTTCGCCAAGATCTCTTTTCTAACTAATCAATTGATGTAATGATTATAAGTCTATAGGTCGCCAACTCTCATTGTAAAATCCTACACAATTAATTTAATTTAATAAAATAGGAGTTCTAACAAAATAGTTCAAAAGCAATCCCTAAAACTAAATCAGCCTGATATGGTCTCTATAACATCATCAACATTCAACTAAACCATTTGACAAAGAATAGAAGAAGTAGAATTGACAAAAATTTGAATAAAAGAACTCCACTTTTTTGCCAAAATATGGAAATTTTAGTGTTGATATGCTATTTTTCTCAATCTTGATGATGAACCTTGATTTCAATCCTTCTTTAAGGCTTCAGACTTATGTTCTTCAATCAAGGATGGTATTTTTATAGAAGGGTTTTGTCTCCCTTTAAAGATGGAGGCTTAATTATGCTTTAATAGTCCAAAAATCCTAAGTTTAAAGAAGCTCCGCATATTGTCTCGGATTGTAATTCCCATAATCTTGGGAATTGGAATGATTCCTAAAATCATGGGAATTTACCACAGATGGATTTCTTTTGCCTTCTCCTCGTTGATATCTAGCTCAATCTCTAAGTTGCTAAATCTTTCTACCTACATAAAAATAGTCAATTATTATCCTAAATTAAAATCAAACATAAAAGAACAATAATGGAAATTAAATTAAATGAAAACATACAAAATGAATCATAAACTACAACAATAATCAACAATTATGCAAGAAAACACATGTCAATTACCTAGAAAAATATATACTAATGCATAACTATCAGTAGCCTAACCCTTGGTTGCATGATTTCTTGTTTTCTTTTTTGTGACATATTTTAACCTAAAATATGTATTTTGCTAAATATTCCAATAATAGAACAATATAAATTAAATATATATCAATATAGTGTTGATGTAATAATAGACTTATTCATATAATATTCTATTGTAAACAAAAATTAGTCACTATCATAATATTCTATTGCAAACACAAATTAGTCACTATTATAATCACTTAATTGTAAATCAAAATCATCATCATCTTCTTTTTTTGAAGAATCAAAATCAAACTCAGGCTCCTTTTTAGATCTCTCGCCATCCTCATCCTCTTCAGAAGAAATTTCAACATATTCATTATTTGAATCGTTCAAAGGTTCATCCTTGTCACATGTTACACATGCATTTATTTCATAAACCTCTTCTTGAAATGCTTCACTTTCAATTCTCTTTTTTTTCCATGTAATTCAAAGATACCTCTATGTTTTACTTTACAAAATGCCTAACTAATATGACTTATCTTGTAGTAAGCTGGAAAAAGGGACATGATACACTTAGATCTCTTACTTTGCCGGCATAAAATGTTCAAATTGACTAAATTTTCTTTACTAGTTGATTTCAACTAGATTATTTTAGCTACGCACTTTTTTACCAACATTAAGAGTTGGACCAAACTAATCACACTTAAATATAACACTTCACTTTATTAGCAATGCAGGGTACTCAATTTTAAGTATCTCAATAATTTTACCATAGTAATCCAACAATTATCCCTATATGCAAATCTTACTATTTACTGTTGTCATACTATGATCATGATATTCTGTATGAAATTTGTATCCATTAACAAAATACATTGGACATGATTTAACAGGTCCTTTTGTAAGATTACATATGAACTTATTCTCTATTGAATTTTCTGAGGCCTACATAAAAATAAATTATCATATTAAATAGTATAATGTCATTTGAACACTTTGATCTGATAATTCAACCATTTCAGTAATTGTAAGTGAAAACTTACATATTTCTCAATCCATCGAGGAAAGTGTCTTTCAACTTCTTTATTGATATCATCCTGTGTTTTTAATTAACTCACATAACCATTTCTCGTATAATCTAAAAGCATTATTATGTGCTAAAGTCACGAGTAGATGCTTCATATAGTCAAAGAAGCTTGGAGAAAAAATCCTTTCTAATTTGCACAAGATTATTGAAATTTTCCTTTTTAATTTTTTCATTTCAATTAACTTTATTTCAGATGATGTTAAGCTTTTGAAAAACAAACTTAATTCTGTTACAACTTCCCAAACCTTATTCGGTTGCAACTCCCAAAATACTTATGAAATTAGCCTTTGCATAAATACATGACAATCATGACTTTTCTTTCCAAATAATTTGTACTTCTCATATCCATAAACCTTGTCAATTTTGAAACATAACTATCGGAAAACTTTAGAATTTTTAGCCATTCATACAAAATTTTCTTTTGTTTTTTGTCCAAGGAGTAACATGCTTTCGGATATTTGCTGTGTGAAGATCTTTATCTAACCCATTCCTTCTACAAAAAAGTTTGAAATTAGCTCTTGATTGTCTTTTGTCTTCCCTTTAATGTTCATTAAGACATTGAACAAATTGTCAAAAATATTTTTTCAATATTTATCATATCTAGATTAAGACGTATCAAATTAGTTTTTTGATCACGAGTTTTTGATATGAAAAAGCTTTAATAATTTAACCTCGATAAATCGCAAGTGTACAGGTCGTTCACGTAGTACTTAAGTTGTCGATCCCATGAGGAGAGTTAATCTAATCCTAAAGTCTAAGGCCAAAAATGATTCGCAATAACTCAAAATGAGCAAAACTAAAACAAGATATTATTTCAACCACGCAATTAATTTCAAGAATCAAATTCGAAAATATAAACAAACTAGTAGATGCAACATCAAATCAAGAATCAACTTAAGAACTAAAAATTAAGAAAAAGAGAAATTTTATCCGACTTTAATTAAAACCTAATTGATTATGAGTTTACTAGATTACCAGTTCTAGTGAATATGGGTTGATTACTCTCTCTTGAGTTATAACCATTAACCCTAATTTATAATCCCTAATCAGATTATGGGAAATACAATCTCTCGATTCACAATCTATCCAAAACCTAAATTAGATCTTAAGTTGTCCAAAAAGTACCAAAAACCTATACAAGATCTCTCTTTACACAAATTTACCGGTTTGATTTAATTTTTGTCCTATTAAATTACCTAACTCTCGTTAGCCTAATTTAATGATTTTTCACTTAGTTCACACTCAGTTTATCACCGAATTATGTAAGTACAGAATTTATATCACAAGAAATCCAATAAAAATGCAACAATCAAATTTCATTAATATCAATGATAAAATATCCCGAAGGTGAGTTTAGACAATCCTCAACATTCATCAAATCTATCATTAATGGCTATCCCAAATTCTATATAATCATAAAATGGAAATTACACTAGAAATAGACTCGGAATGGAAGGCAGAGGCAGTAACGACATGAAACTTCCTATTTCGGGAAGTACTTTGTGTAGACTTCTTCTCCACGTCTCTCTTCCTCCGTTTCTAAATCTCTCGATAAAACTCTTTAAGGTTTTGAAATTGTGGCTGATGCAAAAGCTCCCTCTCTTATGTTCTTCTTGTTCTTTAAATACCTTTTGTGTCTTGAGTAGTCCTAGGGTTTTTTTGGGACGAAACGATCCAAAAAGTCTCTCAAAACTTGACATTTTCTCTTGTTTGCGCGTCTGCCCGACGTAGGCCACGATATTGGCAATCAGGCCACGATCGCGGGCTGTGGCATAATCTTTTGTGCCATGATCATAGGTTAGCTCCCTTGTTTCTGTCATGATTGTGCCATGAATGTGGGTTGTGGTTTCGGCCCGAAAGTCTCCGAAACTTCGCCGTTCTTCGATTTTGACCTTGAAATACTAACAAACACATCAAGGTATCTCAAAATATAATATTTAAACTCAAAAACTTATACTAACCCATAAAAACACTTAAACACACAAACTAACAAAATTTTAGCTTAAACATATACTAAACATTCAAATTGACACTTAATACATAACAAACTAAGCCATAAAATATGATGGAATTTAGACCTATCAATATCTCCACACTTAAACATTTGCTTGTCCTCAAGCAAACAAAACAACAAACATATAATAAACACACAACACACAATATAGTAATGAGGCAATGGCTTCAACTTCATGAAATAAGTTTATCTTAAACACAATCATTCAAGTTACATTAAATCATTAACATGAATCTGTGTCGAAGGGTTTTGAACCAAATATACAGATTAATCGAGATCCAATTGTTAATTTCCCTTTTCAATTGCACACACACATTAATAATTCTTTAGTCATTCAGACTCTGTAACTGCTTATAAGTACGTTTTCATGAAAAGTAAAGCTACTACAAGTTCCGTAGGTGTTTAATGCTATTTTTATTTTTTAATTAATTTATTGAACATGGACTTATTCTTTTTACACGGAGGCAAAAATTGGTACTGAATGTCGATCTGATTACTTGACTAAATCATTTTTTTATTAAGCTATTTGGTTGGAATGTCATTATAGCTTTTTGATGCGAAGGCACATATTTGAGATGCGTGTTGATCCGATTACTCAGTTATATCACGTTATCAATTGGCTACTAGCTCTATTTATAACCCGAAGGCTAGCAGAATAGTTATTTAATTAACAAAACATACATTTTTTTATTTGCCCACCTTGTTGTTTTGGCTACTCATTTTCATAAAAAATACTAGTAAAGTTACTTAATTTAAAAGACCACAAATTATGAATGAATGTGACAATTTAGTGGGTGACAAACTTACACTAAATCCTAATTAAGTTGTATATTTATCCAAAAATCACAATTCATTAATTTTTGCGAGCTAATGATTCTTCACATCCTAATAGACTATGTTCAAAATTAAATTAATTTCAATCCATCTAAGCCATTGACACATTCAAAAAATTCACAAAATGCAACCTAACAACTATCATACAATATACAAAATCACATGCAAAGCAAAACACATAACCCACCCTCACATTTGAACAACACATTGTCCTCAATGTAAGAAGGGAACAAACAAGCAGATAAGAAAAGAAGAAATATAAATTAACGTAAAACAAAAAATAAAAATAAAAATAAAAGTAACGATTAATTTGAAAAAGAAAGGGGGTTAGATAAAGTCTCATGGAGATGGAGGTGGAGATGCTATTAGAGCTGGCAATTGAACGCCCTGAGCCTTAAAATATCGATGGATATGAAGTATATCCTTGTAACACCCCACTCCCGCTGAACCCGAACCCGACATCGACAGTGATACCTAGATCCGTGCCCCGCGAGGGTGGCGTGTCACATCACTTAACATATCTCTTAGCAAAAGACGGTATAAATTTTTTTTAA
>JAOTAY010079517.1:0-16195 GCA_025629805.1 Erythroxylum baracoense
TCTCATCTTTACAATCCAACTATCTCCAAATCTTCATTTGATTTCTTCTCTTCTTTTTCCTATTTTCCATAATACTCATCCAAAATAAATCCAAAATTCACCAAAATTCACAAATATAATAATTCCATTAGTCAATAAAATTTTCACTATAAATAAATTCCAAATTCACAATTTTCCTAAAAATCGCAACTCAGTCCAAATATACCCGGAATTATTCATGAATGCATGTACAATTATTTTCATGTGCAAAACCTTCACTATTCAAGTGTATGTATATGCCATTTTATGCATGAGCATGAAAAATGCATTCCTAAGCTCTCATTAATCACTCATATTTACTATTCTAACCTCCCAAAGGTAACGGGATGTTACAAATAGTATTTGGTGAAAAATTTTAATTTTGAATTTAATAATTATTATAATTGTTAAAAACGATTTAATTTAAATTTATTACAATTTTTAACACTTTTTTGATGAATTTGTTTTGGTAGCTAATATTATTTAGTGACAAAATTTAATTTTGAACTTAATTATTATAATTGTTAAAAATAAATTTATTTTGAATTTATTACAATTTTAAGACAATTTGAAATAGTAATATTAATTAATGTTAGCGACATAATTTTTAAATAATAATAAATTGAAATAAGATAAAATATAAAATGGAATGCATTTTATATAAAAATATTTACACATCATTTACAAACAAAAAATCTTCATCTGAGTCACTACCATTAACATATGCAAAACCTAGTATTTGTTTAACCAATTTTTTAAGCTTGTTAACTTTTTTAATATTACGATCTAACTTAGTCTTGTTCTCCTCTTTAAGAGCCGTCAACAATGCTGGTCGGGACGAAGAGGCATCAACAGGCTTAGGGCCATACCCAAGACCATTGATATAGGTCGATCATGTACTAAGGACATTATTGCAAATGTCAAGGACATTGGGCTGATTCCCCTCAGCCAATAACGTTTGCAACAACTCTTGCATCTTGTTCTACAATATAAAATAGAAAATCAAGTTAACTAAAAAATAATTGCTTACTATTACATATAAAAATAAATTGTAATATTAATTTATTTGTACTTACATAATTGCTTTGTGCCCCTTCAGACGTCCAACCTTGACCTTCCTTGTAGTGTGTGTACTTGTAGAGTGTGATCCTATCACACTCTTACCCTTGGAGTTATGTTTGACTCTATAATATGAATTTAAAAAATTATAACCAATTAGAATTTATTGTATTCAAAAATTGAATAATAAATTGAAAATGTTGCACTTACATATTCTTATCAGACGACTACAAATGACTTGGACCCGACTTTATGAGGAGTCTTTATTTTTGCTCTGTTGGCCTTGGCTTTCTCACACTTGTCCTAAATTAAGAGAAGTAGTTATGAGATGTTTAAACATAATTAATGGAAGGAAATATGGAGAGAAAACTAATTACTTAAACCTTCGTTGAAGCCCAATAATTGCATATTTCATTACAATTTTCTTCAGTCACCAGTTCCGAAACATGTCTCTTTGCCTCTTCATCGGAAGGGAAAGATTGATAATATTTATGAAGTCGATATCAATGATCCTTCACCCTTTGTTTCAACAGTGAACTAACACTGCTTGAAACCTCAGGCGTATCGATATCAACAATATTGAGCTTCATCTGTGAAAACATGTATTAGATAAGTTATTATTTTAGTTAAGTAAAATTGTAATATATATAATGAAATGAATTGAAATATTACCAAAACTTTATCCAAAGCATTTTACAGCAAGTTGTCTTCCTTTAATTGCTTGACATGCTGAAAGCAAGGCAACTCATTCCTCACTACGACGCCCAACTCACTGGCCAATTTTACAGCTTGGATCTTATCCACTAGGCACTATTGCGTGGGGTCAATCATCACTGACAAGTTGGTATTCATTACAACATTTATCTGTTGCAACTTAGCTCCTTTTCTCTTACATCTACCTTGTTTTCTGAGGCCAATAGTGAAACTTGAAAAGATATAATAATAAAAACACACAAAACATGTAATGAGAGCATAAATGCATATATGTTTGGTTATCAATAATAGACCTGAAGATCCCACATGGCTACCAGACGATTTTGGTAAAGGTTGTTATTGCTGGCTTTCCTCATTCGATGATGCAATTGCTGGTTGTTCTGTGGAGAAACTTCATCGCCCGTTATCACACTCTTCCCTTTGTTTCGACCAGGTGCCATTATAATGAACCCATGTAAAACATCAACAACATTAGACAATTATCTTCTTAACATTTCAAACAAGAAAAACAATTTATTTACAAAAATCGTCATGATCAAGAAATCGAAAACATTAAAAAATAAACCTACAAAAAATGAAAGAAAACTTATCAGGTTGAGCTGAACTCCATGAGATGGTAGTTAGGGGGAAGATAAGAACAGAAAATCGAGAAGAACAACAGAAGAATGATTGAAGAAAGACGAAGAAAATCGTTATAGTTTGAGAGGAAACGTAGAAACGAAGGAGAGGGAGGGGGAAGGCTGCAGGATGACATAAGCAACATTCGTCATAAAATGCAACATTCGTAATAAAATGCAAAACCTCTAACTACGATATCATATAACCGGCACTAATACGTTTGAAACGATGTAATTATATTATTCTAATCTCCCAAATTTTGCGACGAAACTAATATTCATCGCAAAATGCCATGCTTTGGCTATAAAATAATTTTTAGCATCGCAAAATGTATAACATTTTGCTACCAATCTGTTAAATCGTTGTAAAAATTGTTTGTTTTACCAACGATGGATATTTCCGTCGCTTAAAAGTATAATTTAGCTACAAATTTTGGAAAACATCGCGAAAACCTAAACATTTTCTTTACTTCTTTATTATTCAGAGTTGTGCTCTTTATTGTTCTTAAAAAGACTTTACCTTTATTTTTGATCAGTCTTCCCCTGTAGTCTCTGCCAGTCTTCCCAAAGTCAGCGATCTTCGACGTCTTACCCACGTATCAAGGCCATTGACTTGATCAAAACATGGTCTATAATCCTATCATTTCATTTTTACTATCTTTTGTATTTTCAGTTTTGGTCTTCATTTCTTCATCTTTTATTGACTAGATCGATTATTTGTTTATCAATCTTGGAATGTTGTCACAAGTTTTAGTATCTCTTTGATCGATTTTCTCCTATTTTCTTATGATGTTTTCATTTGGCTCTGGAGATAATTGGAGAAAGAAAGCAACTATTTTACCATTATTTCTGTGACAAAGTTTTGATTTTTATCCTTCTAGGGTAGAACTGGATGTTCTTTGTGTAGATCTGTACATAGGGTGTTTTCTGCGGTGCTAAAGTTGAATTCTTTATATTTTGTACTTGTTGTTTGATTTCTTTATGTTATTTTATTTGCACATTGTCATTGGAGAGATTGGATTTTGCTCAGCTAGTTTTCAGAGTCGAATCGATTTAGTTGACCTCACTGTTACTGAATCTTCTCAAGTTGTTTCTGGATTTTGCCTACTAAGGAACTTATCTGAATACATCCTGCTTGACATTTGTGACTTTGGGCTTTCGTCTACTCATATGGAGGACACGAGTATTTTCTTAGATAACTTAAAATAGGTAGACGCCTACTATTTTGTGTGTTAATGTCCCAATTTAGGGGGATTGATCTTAGAAAAGTTGCATTGTTCAATACCTATTATAATTATCTATTGTGATTATTCACTAAAACCCTTTAAGGATTTATTGTGAGTTTTTAATTATGCATTTGATGTATGAGTTGTGTTCATGGTTATATTTTGAAGATAATTTACTTTCTATCTTTATTATTTCTTTATATCTATTTTCGTGCCGACGTTTAACATTTAATCTCATGAAAGCTTTGTTTCTGCATTGGTGAAGTTGTTTCAATAGTATGTTACTTTTTTTCATTTCCATTAATAGTAATATAGAGACATATACATAATATTATATTTATGTACATGAAGAACATAGTAATGTGTATTCTACTTTAAATTCTAAATTTTACATTAGATAGAAATTACAGAATAAATTTTTGAAATTTTAGTAAGGGTAACTTTTATATCATTAGGGACATTGAAGATGTATAAGTATTAAACTAGACTAGTTTCAGTTGTCGAAATTGGAGTTAAGCATATCATCTTTTATTCTAAATTGACTTTTACGCAATTAACCTCTTAACATTATTAATGAAGGAATGCCGACATGGAGACTAGTTCCGGATGACCTTAATTCATTTATTGGGAGAAATGTGACAAAATTGTCCTTACTGAGAAAACCAACAATGTAGAAACAATTTCACTTCATATACTAAGCATTGTTTACGTTCCATGGCCGATCTTCTGCTTCAAGGTGTTTAGTATCATCCGAACAACATCACTTTCCTTATTATGTACATCTTATTTCCTTTTTTGAAGCTATTATATATATTCACATTTGATGGTTTACACAACATGCTTCTTTAAGCCTCTTTGAGTCTCGAAGATGACATGTATGGCCATGGAGGCGGGAGCGATGTCACAACAGTCCGTAAAGGATTAGGGAAATCGATTGTTTTGTAAAATTTGTCAAGTCCAAATACTTTGTCTGCCCATACACGTATGCCTGTCACTCCAATTTCAGTTCATTTAACGGTTTACTAATATGAAAATATCTAACTTCTATATTGATTATATTTTAGGTACTAAATCTAGTGACTTATTCACTGCATCCTCTACAAATTTAGTTATAGTGGAAAATTTGTTGCAAGAGGGTGTGAAAAACCTTACACTTGAGGGAACAACTGTTACTGTTCTAATTGGTGCGTTCGAACATGCAAGGACCCTTATGAAGAATCCAGACATCGGGGACTCATTTACCTTTACTGACTCTCATGTTACTTGGAATCCAAATAAATATTATATCATTGTCAGTTAGCAAGTTAATCATCTGAACTCAGTTTTAAAGTTTATTTATTGTTGTATCTGTAATAATTTGTCAAACAACATATCTACTACTTAGGAGTCAAGTTGCATACTATTGAATATGGAGTGTTATTGTTCTAGTGACTGTATAAATTGAGTAACTTCTAATTCAAAGTTCCTACTACTTCATATATCATATTATTATATTGATAAAATTATTAAAAAAATTTATAACAAAATTTTTCAATTTAGTAAATACTAATGATTAATTAATGCTACTATTTAACACTTAAAATTAAGTTGTGAGTTTTTTTTAGTAATATGTTATAAACATTCAAAACAAAGCTCCAATAAAATATATCTTAAGTATGATATATTATAAAAATGTTAGTTTAATAATTTCTGAAAATGTCAATCATTTGGTGACGATGATTATAAAAATGTTAGTTTACTAATTTATAAAAATGTCAATCATTTGGCGACGATTTTTAGAAATCGTCACCAAATGTATACATTTCGTTACATTTTTTAGAATTCATCACTAAATGTGCACCATTTGGTGACAATTTCTAAACATGGTCACTGAATGCTTGACATTTAGTGACTATGACAAAAATTCGTCGCTGAATGTATAAGCTTTTGCGACTAAATGAAACTTTTGTCACCAAATATTGACCATTTGGTGATGATTTTAGGAATTTATCGCAAAATGTTTGACAAGTTATGGTAACGTTTTAAAAAATCGTCGCCATTTCATTATTTAGCGACGAATATGGGAAATCGTCATTTATTGTGTATCATTTAGGGATGATTTTTCTTAATCGTTACAAAATATTCAGCATTTAGTGACGATTTTTCATATATGTCACTAAAGGTTTTCACTTGTCCGATGCTTTTTGGTTACGCCGCTAAATTGTAAGTTTTAGTGGCAAATTATTTTAATTGTCGCAATCTGTTGTATTTTGGCTACGAATTTTGTTTCGTCGCGAATGAAATCGTTGGGAAAGGCTATGTATGTTGTAGTGTTAGCATTGCTACTCACAAATTGCAGCAATTGATAAATTCACTACTTTGAGGGTTCCAATTCTTATTGCTTAGAGTTTTCACCCTCGACTTTCTTACAGTCCTAGTCGAATGATTTTCAGATACGCAAAACAACGCCGGAAGTTATTTTCGTTGCAGGATCTTTGATGTTTAAGTTAGTTTCGAGTTTAACTTATTAAGCGGGAGATAATATTGGGAAGAACAGTTTTAGCGAACACCTTCCTCTATATAATAGAGATATTATGAAAATAGGAATAGGAGACGAGGTTTGATACCCTACCTTTATCAAGATAGGAAACGGTCATCGCAGAGAAATGGTGGCCCTTTGGTTTTGGCAAATTAAACTCTAGCAAGAAGGAGATTGATCATGAGTATGGGCAAGACAGAGTGTGGGTCTACTAAGACCCATCAAATGAGTATAAGCGTTGTCACATCTTGCGCGTGTGGGATTCATATCACCTGGCTAGTGTGTATCAGTAAGTATGGTTCCTGACGTAGGAATATTTGACAATTTGTTCAAAGTTTGTCTTGTCTTTGGCCACTAAATTGAAAAGTCGGGTATCTAGTTCTCCTACTTTAAATGGTGACAGGCGAATAAAGAAGCATGAATTAAGTGATAGAATTCGTTACTAGTGACAATAAAGAAATTGGAGCTGTGGGAGTTTTAATTTAGAGTTCAACAATTTCCGCCCCTTTCCTCAAAATATAATTCAATTATTCTCTTTAAATTTGATCAATCAATAACTTTTTAGTGCTTCACCATTCCAATTTTACCATTAAATATTGACATGAACACCGAAGCAAACTATATTGATGGAAAATCTACTGTGCTAATCGATCGGCAAACAACCGCAATTGTTCTGTAAAATGCAGCTTTAGTTTATTTTATCTAGCTAGTCTAGGGAAGCGAGAAAAGAGAATAATATCTTATGTTATGTAGGCTTAGAAAAATAAAATAAACTTGAATATGGGAATATAAAATTGCACCACCATTGTCAACTTTTCCTTACCAACGGACATCATAGCTTCGTTTCTGAAGGTTATACCAGATTCCATTTAAAAGTGAAAAGAAAAAGTGTATAACAGATATCAAAGGACATATTCTTAACAGATAATTTAGATCGTCAAAGTAAACCCCACGTAAATTCTTAACTAAGAACATACAAAATAAAACGACTCAGAGAAAGGAAAATTACAGCGAAATTGCAGTTAGAATATGTGTAGAGTCTAGGTATTCGTTTACTACGGAGAGAAGTGGACCTGCATAAGTTAACCTTCTATGTTGAAATGGACTGAAGACTTCGGTGACGCAAATTAATAAGCACTACATATAATCCGACCTTTTCTTGTGTTAGATATGTTTAGTAGTTCCATCAACTACGTCTCTTGCACGCGCCCATTTGTATCTCTTAATTACTCCCGTGGCCCTGTTGCGACATGAAACCTCGTAACTATATGGATGGTGGCAGGGGATGCGTAATCTGCAGTGGGTGTAGGCAAAAGTTACATATGCCCACAATTGATGATCCATACTTCAAAATCCAGTGTCCAGCTTGCAAGACAGTTAACCTGGCTCAGGCATGCGAAACAATGGACGTTAGAGAACATGGTAAGCTTTGTTACTTATTAGAACAGGTAGTTAAGTTCGGCAGGAAATCAGTCCCTGCTGAAAATGGTTCCGCAGTCCAACGTGAGTCGCTAAATTGTAAGCCATCCCCCTTGAAAGCTCCTAAGCCATCTTCTCTGGACGGAAGGCCAAAGAAACGTGCACTGCTTATTGGAGTGAGTTACAAGAGGTGGAAGTACAAGCTTAAAGGAACTATCAATGACGTGAAGAACATGAGGGACATGTTGATTGAAAACTTCAATTTTAGACTGCAGAACATCCTTGTACTCACAGGTACTTATTTCAAACCTATTGCTCTCCCATACTTGTTTAGGGTAATTACCAATTTGCTTCCAATAACGTTAAAATTTTATCAATCTTAGATGTAGTGTATCTTTTCTATCTTGAAATAAAATGAAATATTAAAGATGATAGAAGAATGCAAGTTCAAGGTTTTCGTAATGGAACGAAATTGCAGAAGATGAGACAGACAAAGAACTGATACCAACAAAGAGAAACATACAAAACTCTCTGGAATGGCTTGTGGAGGGCTGCCAGGAAGGAGATTCCCTGGTGTTCTATTTCTCCGGTCACGGTTTGCGACAGCCAGATTTCAATGAGGATGAGATTGATGGGTTCGATGAAACCATTTTACCAGTCGATTTCATGGAAGAAGGGATGATTATTGACAATTATATCAATTCAACCATAGTCTGGCCGCTAACAGAAGGCGTCACACTTCATGCAATTATTGATGCTTGTCATAGTGGCACGATGCTTGATCTTCTACACGTGTACAACGTTAAAGCGTAAGCAGAAATGGTCATTTTGCCATTAACTTGCAGCTCTATGCATGCACAATAAATCTCTCAGCCTCTTTTAACCCAAATGATTATAACAATACCCTTCATAATATCATGATTACAAGAAAAAATTAACAAAAAAGTTTTTGAAACAGGAAGAAATGGGATGATAATAAACCTCCATCAGGTGTCAGAAAACATTCCAATGGTGGATTAGCCATTTCAATTAGCGCTTGTGAAGATAATCAAGTAGCTCTCGACACCACGGTAAAGTTCTGTTTCCCTCATATATTACACATAAACGATAATTTTTAAGGTACGTTTCTCCCTAATTTTTATTTCATTATTTTCTTGTCATGTGTTAACTTCTATAGTTAAATCTGCTAAAATCATCACTTTATATATTCTATTTCCATAGCTTTATCATGGTTTCAATAATAGAAATTTGATGAATAAATTATATTATGTTAAAGAATTGAAATAAAAAATAAATTAAATATACGAACTTATAAAACGTGTTTTTGTTAGGTCAAAAAAATCAAAATTTAATTAAAATTTTGAATAATTGAAAGAAAAAATAAAAATTGACGTAAATTAGCTTAACTAGGAATGTAGAGTAAGCAAGAGTGAAAAATAGATGATCATTGCATATTTCTTCTTCCACTACAACAGATAAGGTTATTGGCGATGAAATAAAACGTGGCAAAATATAAAAACATCGTCGCAAATCTGTATTTGCGACGAAAATAATTGTCACCCTAATGGTTGCTGACTCTTGGTAGCAAAACAATATTTGTGACGTTTTCTTGAAATCGTCGCAAAAAGGTTTTGGATACACAATTTGTTAGTCGCTAAAACATATAACCAACAAGAATGAATAACATCGTAGAAAGGCTTTTGCGACGTATTTTTTCGTAGATAAAAATTTTTACTTACTAAATAATAGTTATAGGTAATTATTTCTAGTGACAATTTTATTTTTTTGCAATAGAATAGTTTTAACTACTAATTTTTTGTTGTAGGTAAATGTTTTTAGAGATGTTCTTCTAAACATAGGTAATAACATTTTGTGACGATTTTTCTTTGGTAGCTAATAGTTTTTAGTGACGATTCTAATTTTTAGTAGAATAGTTTTAGCTACTAATTTATTGTTGTAGGTAAATGTTTTTAGAGACGTTCTTGTAAGCGTAGGTAATAACTTTTGTGACTATTTTGTTTTAGTAGCTAATATTATTTAGTGACAAACTTTTATTTTAAATTTAAAAATTACTATAATTGTTAAAAAAAATTTGTTTTAATTTATTACAATTTTTAAGACAGTTTGAAATATAAATTAGTTACATTTTATAACTAATGTCGGTGACATATTTTTTGAATAATAATAAATTGAAATAAAATGAAATGTATTTTATATAAAAAATATTTGCACATCATTTACAAACTAAGACTCCTCATCGTCCTCACTACTGCTAACATATGCAGAGCCTAGTAATTGTTTCACCATCTTTTAAAGCTTGTTTACTTCTTTTATATTACGATCTAACTTAGTCCTTAGTGCCTGGTTCTCCTCTTGAAGCGTCGTCACATATGTTGGTCATGACGAAGATACACCTATAGGCTTAAGGCCATATCCAAGACCTTTGACATAGCCCGATCTTGTACCAAGGACATTGTTGCAAATGTCGTCAACATTTGACTAATTCCCCTTAGACAATGACATTTGCAACAACTCCTACATCTTGTCCTACAATTTAAAGTACAAAATCAAGTTAAATAAAACATTATTACTCAGTATTACATATAAAAATAAATTGTAATAATAATTTATTTGTAGTTATATAATTACTTTGTGTCTCTTCAGACATCCAGCCTTGACCTTCCTTGTAGTGTGTTAGCTTATACAGTGTGATCCTATCACACTCTTGTCCTTGAATTTGTGTTTGGCTCTATTATATGAATTTAAAAACTTATAACCAATTATAATTTATTGTATTAGAAATAGAATAATAAATTGAAAACGTTTCACTTACAAATTCTTGTCGGATGACGACAAATGATCTGGAGCCTATATTATGAGGAGTCTTTATTTTTGCTCTGTTCACCTTGGCTTTCTCATACTTTTCCTAAATTAAAAGTAGTCATGAAATGTATAAATGACATTAATGGAAGGAAATATGAAGAGAAAAAAACAAACCTGAACTTTCGCCGAGGCATAATAATCACACATTTCACACCAATTTTCTGGAGTCACCCGTTTCGGAATATGTCTCCTTGCCTCTTCATCAGAAGAGAAAGATTGGTAATATTTATGAAATCCATATCGATGATCCTTTACCGTTTGTTTCAACAGTGAACTAATAGTGCTTGAAACCTCAGGTATGTCAATATTAACAATATTGAGCTCCATCTGTGAGGAACACCTACAAATTAAGTTATTAATTGTGTTAAGTAAAATTGCAATACATATAATCAAATGAATTGAAATATTATCGATACTTTGTCCAAAGCATTTTGGAGGAAGTTGTCTTCCTTTAACTAGCTGACATGCTGAAGGTAAGGTAACTTATTCCTCACAACGACGCCCAACTCACTAGTCAATTTTGCAGACTGGATCTTATCCAACAAACAACGTTGCATGGGGTCCATCGTTACTGAGAACTTGTTGTTTATTGCAACATTCATTCGTTGCAACTCAGCTCCTTTTGTCCTACCTCTACATCATTTTTTGAAGTCCGTATTAGAACCTGGAAAAAAATCTTAATGAGAAAAACACACTAAACATGTAATGAGTAATTTCAACATAAATGTAAATATGTTTGGTTAATAATAACAGACCTGAAGATCCCTTATGACTAACGGATGATGTTGGTAAAGGTTGTTGCTGACTTTCTTCATTCGATTATGCAATTGCTGGTTGTTATGTGGGAGAAACTTCTTCGGTCGTTACCACCCTCTTTCTCTTGTTTCTACTAGGTGCCATTATAATGAACTTGTGTAAAATGAAATATAAACATAACGTATAATTTTAACTGAAATATCAATTTTTCACATGAATATAAAGAGATCAGTAGTCAAATACTAAACATTGGGCATAACATTCTGCAAAAACATAAGTGAAACATTAAAAATATGCATGTAGTCATCATAAATTAACATAAGTAAAACATCATCAACATAAGGAAATTATGAACATAACATTTCAAACACAAACAATTTATTTACATTCAATCATCATGTTGAAGATTTTGAAAATCATCATTATTAAGTACATTATCGTTGGATTCTTCATCAATAATATGTTTGAGAAAAGTATCGTCATTGCCATTTAAGTCACCCTGAGTATAGTCTTCTTCTGTTTGTAAGATAAGATGGGCTTGGACTTCATCTAGTTGAACTATATTGGGCTCGACATCTCTCCTATGGAATGATGATATATCTGCATCTTATACTGGAATGCCTTCGTTATTGAACTCCAATCTAATATCTTGATAGACTTCATCTACATCCTCATCCAATTCACCAATATCCGTTTCACAAAAATCAAAGGCATTCCTTTGTTGAAAATTTTGAACAACCTTCCAATTGCTATCCAATATAGTATCGTTGACGTAGAAAACTTGTTTGACTTGAATTGCAAGGACAAAAGCATCATTATCATACCATGTCTTACTAACATTTATGCTAGTAATATGCCCGTTCACTCTTATGTCAGCTAGATCAAACCATTTGCATTGAAGTAGAACAATCTTCTTATCCTTAATTTAGTGCAACTTTATTATTTCAGAGATGACACAGTAGAAGTTAATGATTTCTTCATCATGACATCCTTTAACGACAAACCCACTATTTTGACTTCTAACTCGACTATCTCGATCTTATATATTAAATCTCACCCCATTAACAATGCAACCTATGTATTTCTTACCACAAATAAGGCCCACATGCCAAACTATATAATGTTGTCGTTTCTTACATGTTACCATTATGTAACGATATCATCTGTACGCAAATTAAAAATAAATATGAGGATGAGACATATTCTTATAGTTTCATAATATGTAATCAATAAGAAACTTACTCAATTTCTAAACTATAATACGAACTTTTGCCTATGTACAAACTTTTGCCTATGTCTTTCTTCAACATTAATAATCCCTTTGCTGTGAATTATGTCTTTGTGCTCTCTATTTACAAAAGAGAAAGACAGTAAGATCTCAGAGTTAATAAAGAAAATTGTAATATGATTGTTTGATTGAAAAGGAATATACGTACTCCATATACTAAATCTAGCGACTCATTCACTGTATCCTCTATAAGTTTAGCTATAGGGAAAAAGCTGTTGCAAGAGGGAGTGAAAAACCCTACACTTGAGGGAAGAACTATTACTGTTTCAAGAGGTGCCTTCAAACGTGCAAGGACTCTTTTCGGGAATCCAGACATCGGGGACTCATTTACCTTTACTGACTCTCATATCACTTGGAATCTAAATAAATAATTTTATCATTGTCATTTATCGATGCAATCAACTAGACTCAGCTTTAAAGTTGATTTATTGTTAAACAACCTCTCAACTAGTTAAGGGTTAATCTGCGTACTATTGAGTGTGGATTGTTTTGTTCTTGCTCTACAACTATATGAATCGTTAAACTTCTAATTCAAAGTTCGTACTACACCATATATCATATTATTGTATTGATACAATTATTTCAATTTTTTATAACTAATTTTTACAATGTTAGTAAATATTAATAATTAATTAATACTAATGTTTAACATGTAAAATTATGTTATGTGTGTTTCTTCAACAATATATTGTAAACACTCAAAACAAATCTCCAATAAAACATATCTTAACTATGATAGATTATAAAAATGTTAGTTTAACAATTTTGAAAAATGTCAACCATTTGGTGACGATTTCTAGAAATCGTCGCTAAATGTGAATGTGTACTATTTAGTGACGATCTATGATCATATAGTTTGTCACCAAATATTGACCTTTTCGTCAGGCTTCAGAATATCGTCGCCAAATATAAACTCTTTAGTGAAGATATCCCGGATTAGTCATCAAATGTTTGACAACCTATGGTGACGTTTTTTGAAACCCACCATAAGCTTATTTAGCGACGAACATCTGAAATCGTCACCCATTGTGCATCATTTTGTGATGGTTTTTCTTAATCGTTACTAAATATTTAGCATTTGGCGATGATTTCTGTTATACGTCGCAAAATGTTTTTCCCTTTTGTCACACTTTTGTGTTTGGTTGGTAAATGCGTAGTTTTAATGATGACTTGTTTAAATCATCGCAATATGTTCGCTTTTTTCGACAATTTTCTTTTTGTCGCAAAAGAAAATATCGCTAAATCATCCATTTGTTATAGTGCAACACTGCAAGAATACTTGGACAATGGATGGAGAACTATAAGCGGTACAGTTATTCTGGTCCACACTTATTTTCTAACAGCAAATCCAATAACAGAAAAAGTTATGGCATTGCTGAAGGAAGAACTGTATCTTGATATCATTAAATGGGCGTCATTAGGTTTCAGGCCGGCAGATGATCTTGGAACCTCATCGGTACATAAGCAAAATTAAAGCATTTCTTGTTCATGAATTCTGTGTTATTTGATCTTTCTTTTTGTTCTTAAACAACTTGAGATACAGAAAGGTGATGTTCCAAAATCAATTCAATGCTACATGTATGAAACTGACACTTCTAAAGAAGAAGCCCGTGCCCACTCATATTATCTGATTAGTGAAACATGGAAGAAGTTGAATACAGTTGTGGCGAGTGATGCATCATTTTGTAGAGAATTTGGTCAAATGTGTATGAACGTGGTAAGAAAGGCACATTGTTTTTAGCAGCACGGTGATGGGTTCGCCATTGTTGGCCGTGAAACTAAGGATCATTTCTTGGCATTACTTGCTCAACCTGCTCCACCTGCATAAAATTTCCTGTATTATGGGTTTATCACGAGTTTATTATGCATTGTTGTTTGAAAATAAGGTGTAATGCATAAATATTGATAAAATAATAGCACTAAAGTGAAGGAAATAAGGAACATAATATGTAGTATATCTATCGTAGTTGTGGTTAAATACTCAATATCTAAGAATGGTTTAACTATTTATGCATCCAAAATATTGGAAAAACTCACAAGCAAAAGGGTCATTTTTTACCTTAAGATTTACACTTATTGACAACTTTAACCTTAAAGTTTTAGAGTATATAAATAAAAACTTAATATTTAAAAAATTTTAAAATATAACCCTAAAGTAATGAAACAGTTAATGGCTATATGATGCCTTCAATAATCTGTCAGGTTATTTTAATATTAGTTTATTACTTATGGGGTTTATCTTGCTGATCTTGCAATATGGGATCTACTTTTTAAAAATAAAAATATAAAAGTATTATTAATTTTTACCTGTGGGATCCACCATATTTAATTAACCTTAACAAATTTCTTAATTTAAACAAAAAAAAAATTATCTTAACTAATCAGTAAAGTGATTTATTAACCTAACAAAAATGATCCTCCCTCATCTATCCCGATTATTTTAGTTTATTTAACTTTACTCATAAATGGCCTTCCTGTAAAAGTAAAATACAATATCTGTTTCACTATTTGTTCTTATAATTTGTCTTTATGACATGATGATATTGACATTTATAAATTCATAAATTGAGAAAGTATCCAAAAGTTGAGATCAACAACTGAGAAGAGCAGCCTATAAGTGTGGACGTGAGAGCTGTATACAAGAGTAATTATAGGATTTGTTAACGGGAAAAACATAGGAGAAATTTGTTAGGGATTGATCAAGAGTCTTCTATGGTTTTTCTTATAATAGAATTCTTTCCAAAGTATAATTGTATGTATATATATAGAGAGAGAGAGAGATTGCCTCGAAATGAGAGAAGAAAAATACTTCAGTTTTTTACCCTAAAATATCATTGGTTGCATGGTATCATAATAGTGCCGAATTGAGCTAAACCTTTGGCCTTTGAAACTTATATTCGAAGAACCAAATGGATTCCCGAGGATTTCTTGTTCCAACAATAACGAATAACCTACCAATATAATCAGTTATTCTCCAACAAGACCATTCTGCTTTTCTATCAAGCATTGTACTCGATGAGACCAATAATTCATTATGAGCTTAACTTATGGAGATACGAATAGGAGCGCAATAAGGTTAGATATCTCACTGGGGCAACAAATAACCTATAACTAAAACAAAAATTTTGAGACATGGATTTCTGACGTTTTGCCATTCCTAAATTAACAAGTACCTTTGCCATGGCCGGTCTCAGGATAGAATCGTTTGTGGTGTTGGTTCTTTTATCCTTGCAACTGATCAAGCAGTTATTTAAGAAAAAACAACCTTAAACCTCAAACCTTAAAAATGAGGAAGTGGGAGATTTTCATTCAGGATGTGAAAGCTATGAGATAGTACCTGAAGAATTGGATGGTCTTATAAATTTCTCACATACAAAAGCATCCCTAAAATCTCAAACACTACCTTGGTTGTCTGACACCTGTGGGATAATGTTTATTTCTACGATGATGACTTGTCAAAAGAGTCAAAACCAACCATTTCACTGAAAATATCTTGTTGGAATTATGCAAAAGATTCCTTGTATTTTAAGGATGTAAGAAGCCTAGTAATGGAAAATAATAGAAAATAGTAATTATCAGAAGGTTATTAATAAAAAGTAGAATTTTTATCGCATATGTACTGTAACACCCCAACTCCCGCCGGACCCGAACCCGATATCGACAGTGATACCCGGATCCGTGCCCCGCGAAGATGGCA
>JAOTAY010079557.1:0-16191 GCA_025629805.1 Erythroxylum baracoense
TAAGTTACATGCCAAAAATGCCCTCAATTCATTCTTATGCATTTATTTCACTAACTAGCGAAATAAAATTTTACTCATATTGTAATAAATAATAAATCTCCAAAAATGATTCTATCATGATCCCAAAAATTATCCTAAGGCAAAAATTCAAATCTTATGCTTATTTCATAAACTATTATGCTTAATTTAACGAAAAATTTCGGGGGCCAACATATATGGTGTGCTAATAACTGATTTCGTGGGCACACAATTAAGTACATAGGTGGCTGTTAGCAATGCATCACCCCAAAAAGTGGTTGGTAATTTTGTTTAGGCCATCATAGACCTAATCGTTTCTAATAGTGTCCTATTTCGTCTTTCAGCGACACCATTTTGTTGTGGGGTTCTAGGAATTATTAACTGCCTTGCTATTCCTTTCTTATCACATAAAACCTTGAACTTGTCTGACAAGTATTCTTGTACATGATCAGTTCGTAATGCTTTTATTTTCTTATCTAATTGATTCTTAACTAAGTTCATATATTTTGTGAAACAATCGAATGCTTCTAATTTATGAGAAATCAATTAGACATGACCATACCGAGTATAGTCATTTATAAAGGTGATGAAATAAGTTGCCCCACGTCTAGCCCTTACATTCATTGGACCATATATGTCAAAATGAATTAATTGCATTAGACACAAAGCTCATGTTCCCTTTCCAAATGGCTTTCTCGTCATTTTACCAACTAAACAATGCTCACATGTAGGTAGATCTACTTGACTTAGATTACCTAAAAGTCCTTCTTTAGCTAATCGACTGATTTGATTTTGACCAATATGACATAGTCTAGTATGCCACAAAATTGTATCATTGTTGGAATTACTAGATGTAAATAATGAATAACTAATATTATTATGTTCCTTAAACACATCCAGTACTATAAAACCATCACATAAAAAGCCATGATCATAATAAATAGATCCAAGATACAGATCCATTCCTCCGCCGTGGAAATTTATATTGAAACCAAGTCTAACTAATATCAACACAGATAAAAGATTCCTACGAATCTGTGGAGCACATAATACTTCATGTAGGATAAAGGGTCGCCCTCCATGCATATCCAATTTACACGTACCAATTCCTTGTACATCAACTCTGGAATTGTCACATACATAAAGCCATCGACTACTATATGGGAGTTTATGAAACTCAACGAAGGCATTACGATCCTTCGCTACATGGTTAGTTGCTCCTAAATCTGCAATCCACAAAAGATGTGATTCAGTTAGAAAAACAGAACAAGAAATATTCACAGAACAAATGATTGTACTATAAAGTTGTACCTTTTTGGGCTCGATACAATCTCGAGCAAAGTGGCCCTTATTACCATAATTATAGCATTTCACATGTTTCATGTTCTTCTTCTTGAAGAGACGCTTTCCCTTTCCACATTGGTTCCATTTTTTCTTCTTAGATTCCTGAGGGAAGCGGTTAAATTTCTTATTCGTTATCCACTTGTGTCCACCATAATGCTTGCGCTTCTTGTTCATAGCTCCATGTGAGCTAGAATAACTGCATATGCCTCAGAAGACATCTTTGAGGCTTCAAGATGCTCTTCCTCCAAGATGAGATGCCTCATAGCATCGTCCATTGTCTTGATGTTTTCATTATGAGTTAGGTGCATCTTCATATGCTCCTAACTCTGAGGTAGTGAATGAATCACAGCTTGTACTTGTGCTCGTCAGAAAGCTCATGACCAACATCACATACTCACTTATCATGTTGGACATTTGCATCAGATGCTTTTGCATTGTATCATCTGGGAGCTTCTTATAAGTATCAAACTTAATTGTAAGTGACCTCACTTTGGTCACTGAAGCACCTCCAAAACGAGCAGCCAATGTGGACTATATGTCCTTTGCAGTTTTAAATTTACAAAACTCTCGCATGATATCATTATCTATACTACTCAGCAATATGATGCGAGCTAAAGAGTTCTTCTTTTTTCACAATTCATATGCATCATGGTCCCTCCTATGCTGGGCCGTAGTGCCCTCCTCAAGAACTTCCATGGTTAGGTTTAGTGGTTCAAGAGCCTCTTGCTCCTCCAGCACATATTGGATTTTCATAGTCTAGATTTCATAATTGTCACCATTGAGTTTCTCACCCCTATTGAGTTCAGCAACAATATTCTTTGAAGTAGTAGCTATTTTGAAACACTAAGTTTCTATAATAAGAAAGAAATATATATACACGTTAATGTCATATTAATAGTTTATAGAGTAAATAATTCGATCACAATTGCTTATGAAATCAAAAGTTCACTAATGTGTTCAATCATCATTCATACAACAATCGAAACCTAATTACCTTACTCTAAACGAATTCCTATATAAAATATATGTAAACATATTACATAAATATCAAGACTTTGTTCTTATAAAACTACATTTTGTATGTAAATGTACTACAGCCTACGAACACTCTATAGGTAATGAACCCTACGCGGATATGAGTTCACGAGTTCGCATGACACAGTTCCGGAAGCTTGATGTACAATAGCTTTTACTATTTCCATTGTAAGACCTATAGGATACAAAGTCCTAATAAACTTCCTTCTACTCATCTCTTTAATAAATGTCATCACTAATAAATTATAAGTCTTCTTGTGAGGCATATTATTCCAGAACATTTGTAACAGTTTGCCTTGAGGTTAAGGTAATGTCGCAAGCATAGTCATATACTTTACTTCAACATCTGCATAAGCTAGACAATCTCCAAAGTATAACTCTTACATCATGTTATTAACTAAAATAACATGTTGTGTTAGATCATCTCCAGGCATTAAACGCATGTTAACTAATTGTACATACATGCTGCCAATACGTCTCTTCTGTGCCTCACATCGAATAAGCTTAGGTGTCTGCTTAATAATAGGTATCTTCCTAAAAAATAAAATTTCAAGAATCAGAAGAGTACACAAAATAAACAAATTATTTTGTCTAACACATAGCGAACTCATGCTCATATAATGAAAATAATTTATTTCTATTAGCAATTTATTGAACTAATCAAATTATGTTATTAATATCTAATCAATTAGAAACTTATTTCTAATCTAAACAAATTCCAATATGAATAAGTCAAAGTGAATTAGAAATTTATTTCTAATTTAAATTATAATTGAACTAATCAATTTATATTGGTTTAATTAGAAACTAATTTCTAATAAAACTTCTATCTAATTTCGACTAATCAAATTAGTATTGATTTAATTAGAAAACATATGTCTAATTTTAATTCAACGAAAAATAAACTTATTTCTAAGTTTATTTTAACTAAACAAATTAGTTTAATTTTTATTATAAAAATAATTTATTTTAATTAGAAACTAATTTAACTAAATTATTTAGTTTGTGTAAATTAGAAAACTTATTTCTCATTTAATTTTAACTAAACAAATTACATTATCTTAGACAAAACTAGGAGTTAATGGGTAACTTGTTGATTGAGAGGCCACGTGCTTGTTGGAAAATGGGTAATTGGTTGATTGAGAGGACAAAAACGTGTCCTCGTCTCTGCGGCCCCTTCCTTGTTAAGAACACCATACATTGTCCCTTCAACGTTTGGACTTTTCTTTAGCGTTCACATATTTCTCACAAAGAGACCTTATGGGAGGGTTAATAGGAAGTATCCGAAGTCCAAAATGCTACATATGCTTGTTTTTTTTTTAACTTCTTCTTTCTATTCAACCTCCTACTCTTAAACAAAAAAAAATATCTGATCTCTACAAAACCTAAGATCTTACACCAAGACGGTGCACTGTTTGCATGTCATACTTCTTCTACAGATTATTACTACACATATGCCATTGACAAAACAACAACGTGTGTCAGTGTATGCGACGATGCAGTCTACCATAGTGTTGTTTTTTTTTCTTTTGATTATTCTATTTTCATCAACAACGCAACAACAATGGTTTACTAGAATCCCAAAAAAAATTCATAAGTCTAGAAACAATATATCTTAGAACCAACATGAAAATACCAACGTTTAGATATGCATATAAACAAACCTATGCTCTGATACCAATGTTAAAATAAATAAGCAAGAACATAATCACATAGATTATTAAAATAGGATCTTTGCATATAATATCACAACAGATAGGACTATCACAACAGATAGGACTAATCCCGATTCTAAAGGAAAATAATCTTTTTGTAATCTTTCTGTTAGTTAGTTTGAATATGTATAACTCTGTAGATAGCATTCCAGTGAATGTAAATCATCTGTATATATATTCATCAATACTCATTAATGGATGACACTTGTCAAACCTCAATCAAACTCTTTATGGTATCAGAGCCTTCTACGCTCTAATGAGAAATCTGATCCTCTTCTTTTTTTTCCGTGTTCCTTCATCATGTCTGAGCAAACTCCAACAGTTGTTCATTCTGCGACTTCTGGGTCCACTGATGCTATTCCTCAAATCATCACTTTTAATCCAGCCTCACAACTACCAATCAAGCTTTCTGGTAGTGCCAATTTTTCCATATAGAAGGCACAAGTTTTAACTCTCATGTGTGATTATGATCTGCTCACCTTTCTTGATGGTTCTGTGCCACCACCACCTCAAACAACAGATGAGTTCAAGATCTAGTTTAGACAAGACAATCTCATACGTAATGCTTTAATAGCATCTTTCGATCCCACAATTGCACCGATCGTCGCTTCTTCCTTGACTTC
The DNA here is from genome assembly GCA_025629805.1 of Erythroxylum baracoense. Taxonomy (NCBI): domain Eukaryota; kingdom Viridiplantae; phylum Streptophyta; class Magnoliopsida; order Malpighiales; family Erythroxylaceae; genus Erythroxylum; species Erythroxylum baracoense. The sequence goes on from JAOTAY010079557.1 coordinate 4,736, forward strand.
GAAGCAGGCTTGGTATGATCTACACACTATATATGCCAACAAGTCTCAAACCCGTATCTTCACCCTTCGAGACATTTTATCCAAAATCACCAAAGATAACATATCAATCGCCGACTACTTGAGAGAGATACGCATAATTTTAGATGAGTTAGCTGTGGCTAGCTCTTCGATTGATCCATCTGAGCTTACTATTAAAATACTCAGTGGTTTAGGTCCTGATTATAAAGAAATAAGTGCTGCGATTTGTGCTCGAGATAACCCTATCAATTTCGAAGAGATGCAAGACAAACTGGCTGATCATGAAATCTTTCTCAAGCATGAGGAAGCAAAAAAACCATCTGCTCCTATTACTGTTCAGATTGCTCAATCAACTAATTCTAGTTCCAATACTTCAGGCTCGCATTCAAATCGCCGTTGGAATAATCATTCGGTCTCAAGACCTTATACTGGACAATCCAGATTTGCTCAATATGGCAATTTCAAGCCACACAACTCTAATCAACAATTTTTTCAAGGAGTACACCAGCAATCGCCAGGTTGGAGACGCTCCTCCCCTGGTTCCAATCGGTCTAGGATTCAATGTCAACTTTGTGGACGTTATGGACATATAGCACCTGATTGTCGTTCCCAATCACATAATCATTTTGAAGCTAAGGCCATGTTTGCTGCTAGTCATGCTCAAGATTATAATCCATAGGTGGTGGATAGTGGAGCCAATCAACATGTCACGGATAACTCTATGAATCTTGTGAGTCCTCATGAATACACAGGCACTGAAAGCATCACTATGGGCAATGGTAACAGTATTCCTATTACCCACACAGTTTCTGTTTCTCTTCCTACACCGAAATAAAATTTTTCTTTACAAAATGTTCTTTATGCTCCTGACATCAAAAAGAAATTAATTTCTGTTTCGAAGTTTACTAAGCAGAACAATACATCCATTAAATTCTTTCCATCTTATTTTCTTGTGAAGGACTTGAGCACGGGGGCACCTCTGTTACGTGAGATGAATAGAGATGATTTGTATGTGTGGCCGTCCAAAGTTTTCAATCCTATTCAATTTTCTACCAATTTTGCTGCGTCAATTCCGAGTCTTGAGGTCTGGCATCGTCGTCTAGGTCACTCAAATGTTCGTACTCTTTAGTTAGTGATACAGTCTTTTTCATTGTCTTATGCTAAGTCTAGTGTGTTTCCTCCATGTAATTCTTGTCTTTGTAATAAAAGTACCAGACTTCCTTTTTCACATAATACCTTAACCAGCAGTAAACCTTTAGAACTTGTTTATATCGATGTTTGGGGTCCCTCTCCAATAGAATCAATTGATAAAAAAATGATTTTGCGCCATTTTTTGTTGACCATTATTCGAAATACACATGGATTTATCCAATTACAGAAAAAAGTGATGTTGCTACAATATTTTCCACATTTAAATCTACTGTTGAAAATTTCTTTGAGGTCAAAATCAAAACTATTTACTTTGATGGGGGGAGGGGGGGTGAATACATAGGTCTTAAAGGAGTCTTCTCTTCCACTGGAATTCAACAATTGGTTTCACCACCTTACACACCTCAACGAGTAGCACAGGCTGAACGTAAACACCGTCACATAATTGAAATTGCCCGAGCCTTATTACATCAAGCATCTCTCCCATATAATTTTTGGTCTTTTGCGTGTGCAACTGCTGTGTTTCTAATCAATCGACTTCCTTCGGAAACTCTTGCTTATCAATTGCCATTTCAAATTTTCTTTAAGAGTGATCCATCCTTCTCTCAGATACGTACATTTGGGTCTCTGTGCTATCCTTGGACTCAACCTTGCACTAGTCACAAACTTGAACTAAGATCATGTCCATGTGTCTATCTAGGTTTTTCGTCACAATATCATTGTCATAAGTGTTTCGATCCTCTCTCATCAAAACTATTTCTTGCTCGGGATGTGTTATTTTTTGAACATATTTTTCCTTATCAGACTCTATTCAAAAATATTCAGTCTACCTTGGCCACTACTACCTGGTATTCCCAGAGTCATACCAATGCGGAGTCCTCTACTAATTTGTAGTCTAATCTGCATTTGCATGAGCATATACCCTTGCCAATTCCTATCCACAGGTCTGAAGTTTTCCATCACGCGGCCCCGCCTACAAACCAATCTGTTTCGTCTGCTTTACAAGAGGAGTCTCCGGAATCATCTCCATCTCAAGGTACTGTTTCTTCCTCATCTTCAGACTCTACTTCGGATTCTATTACCTCATCTACTTCTGTTCATGCATCTCAAAATATGGCTCCAAATCCTGTTGGTTCTAATTGGATGGTAACAAGGTCACAGCATAATATCTTTAAACCGAAACAAAATTTTGATTATCTTGCAGTTGTCAAACACAGAAACATTCCTACTACTGTTAAACAGGCTCAACGTGATGCTCACTGGTGTACTTCCATGAAGGATGAATTTGATGCCTTAATTCGAAATCAAACTTGGGAATTGGTTCCAAAACAACAAAATCAAAATGTTGTCGGGTACAAATGGTTGTTTCGGATCAAGTATAAGGCCAATGGTGATCTTGACAAATACAAGGCTCGACTTGTTGCCAAGGGATTTACACAACGGCCAGGTATTGATTATCACTACACCTTCAGTCCAGTTGTCAAACCTGCTACAGTTCGGTTAGTTTTGAATATAACCTGTCAACAAAACTGGCCTTTGCATCAATTGGACGTCAACAATGCTTTCTTACAAGGGAAGCTAGATGATGAAGTATATATGCAACAACCGCCGGGTTTTGAAAGCTCGACTCACCCGAACTATGTTTGCAAACTAAAGAAGGCCATTTATGTCTTAAACAGGCACCGCGAGCATGGTTTATGTCATTGAATAATGTTTTACTCATCTGTGGTTTTATTGGATCCAAGTCTGATAGTTCTTTGTTCATCTTCAATCGTTCAGGCATAATTCTCTATCTTCTGGTCTACGTAGATGATATTATTGTCACTGGAAACTCTAAGTCTTCTCTCTCTCATATGATTGTTGCACTTGCTAATCGCTATTCTCTTAAGGGCTTGGGTCGGCTGAGTTTTTTTCTGGGTGTGGAAGTATTGTACAAACCAGAAGGGTTAGTCTTGACTCAATCAAAATATATTTCTGAACTGCTTCAAAAATATAAAATGCATGAAAGCAAAGGTGTGACCACTCCTATGTCCAGTTCTTCTACTCTTTGGTTATGTGATGGCTCGGCTGCAACAGATGCCAAATAATATCGTGAGGTCTTAGGCAAGCTTCAATATCTGTCCTTTACTAGACCCGATATTAGTTTTTCGGTCAATAAATTATCACAATTCATGCATTCTCCGATGGTTACTCACTGGCAAGCAGTTAAAAGAGTACTTCGGTACTTAAAACATACAATGAATTATGGGTTGCTATTGAGACGTTCTTCACCTATGATATTGCATGTGTATGCTGATGGGGACTGGGCTGATGATCCACATGATCGAACATCAACATCTGGCTACATAACTTATCTGGGAAACTCACCGATCAGCTAGTCTTTCAAAAAACAACGAACAGTAGCAAGGTCTTCAACAGAGGCCGAATACAGGGCTGTGGCTGGGGCAGTTGCTGAAGCAAATTGGCTAACGAATTTGTTAAAGGAACTTCACATACGACTGGCACAAGTACCGATTTTTTTTTGTGACGACATTGGTGTGACTTATCTTTGTAAAAATCCTGTATTTCATAGTAGGATGAAGCACATTGCCGTGGATTTCTATTTTGTAAGGGATCAAGTACATCAAGATCTTCTTCGGGTTCAACATGTTCATTCAGCAGATCAACTGGTAGATTCATTGACCAAAGCACAACCAAAGCCACTTTTTCATCAACATTTGGCCAAGTTAGGTGTTGTTGCACTAACCCCTAACTTGCGGGGGCATAATATCACAACAGATAGGACTATCACAACAGATAGGACTAATCCCGATTTTAAAGGAAAATAATCTTTCTGTAATCTTTCTGTTAGTTAGTTGGAATATGTATAACTCTGTAGATAGCGTTCCAGTGAATGTAAACCATCTGTATATATATTCATCAACACTCATTAATGGATGACACTTTTCAAACCTCAATCAAACTCTTTAGCATATGCATACAAAACAAAATCACATATTTAGATTATGTTGAATTTCCACCGGTTAAAGCATAATACTGCAGAAAATGTTTTTTTGCTTCTTTTTCGTGTGAAACAGCACAAGTATAGAAGAGACACACTAGAAGTTAGTCTCATCTTTTCGTTCTTTAGTTTTTAACATTCAAACAACATAACTACCGTTGGTATAGTTATTTAAAGAACAATTACTCCAATACCCTTAATGGGTGTAAACTGTTTCATTATAATAGACCATAGCATGACTCCTCCATACTTGGTAGAATTCTTGATTGCAGGAAGCACCTTGGAGGTTAGCTCAAGTATAGGAATAAACCCACTTTCTGCTGCTTCTGGAGATGCCGGTAAACCCAAGAAGATCTTGGTCGCTGGAATACCTGATGTCCACTGCTTCCATGCATCTTTAAGATTGTGTATATGATCAGGAGTGCATTGGCATGGAGGATTATTGTAGAACTGGACCCAAACATAGTCAAAAAGACTTGTCTTTGGGGCTGTTCCTACCCAAGTGTCAGGAGATGGGCATTGAGGAGCTGCTGATAAGTATACTTTCATGCCCTTTTTACTGTATCCTGAAAGATACCTTGCAAGATCATCCCATTAAAGGTTTGTTCCTCCAATGTTAAAATTGATTCCGTCGGGAACAACAGAGCCAAGTGGATGAGATGAGGATTTCCCACCTAAGAATTTATTCTAGAGGTATGTTGCAACCTGCCTTGCATCATCAGCAGAGGTTAGTATGTAGCTCCCTGCAGCTCCTCTAATAGAAAGAATCACTTTAATGCCTTTTCCTTGACAGGATTTTATGTCTGAGCTTAAACCTATGTATTCGTTACTATATGGATCGCAGTGACCTGAAAAGTCCAAAATGAGAGTTCGTCCATTGCCAAAAGTTGGTAGGAAAGCTATGTTCACAAATTAAAGTCGTAGTTTCCAGTAGCATAGGTCGCAGGCAAGGTTCCTTTTCCTTAATTTGCATTCTGACCCCAATAAACTGCTATTCCACCTGCATCCGAACCTATTACTAGCATCAACACTGCTAAGGTGATGATGGGTAATGACATAAACCATTGAAATGCCATGGGAAGTTAGATTATGAAGATCTTAGTGTTAGTTTTTGCCCTACAACCAATCACTTTAGTTGTTGTTTAGTGATAGTTATTTAAAGACATTCTTTATCTTATATATGTTTAGATGTATACGATAAAGTCTGTGAGATAATTGTAGAATAAAAATGATATTATTATAAGATTATAATTACGTGATTCATATTGCATTTATCTATTATCCCTAAATTGTTCCTAGTTATTGTTCTATTAAGATTGAACATTAATAGAACGCAAAAATACTAGCACACATCATGTTCGATCAAATAGGCTAAAGTATAAGGATACTTAAATAAACTGTGGGTGCTAATTAGAGAACAAATTCACTAGACATATCTGATATGAGAAATCCATTTGAACATTATTTGTATGTATATGGAATTATCATTGTGATGATTGTATAAGTGATCATTTGACTTGAGGTCATCAAAGTTATCTTGTATAGGGTTGCTATATTTTGATTCTACTTATAACCTATCTAATCATGGGTCAGTCAATTGGTAGTTATTGAATGTAGCATGAACTATATAGAAGTAGTTGTGTGACCAAGATAAAATTCATCACCCTAAAGTAATTAGGGAGAAAGTTCCGTTGTTCTCGATTAGTATTGATTCGGAAAATCCTTGACAAAGGTAGAATGACACTTTGTAAATAGTTTACAAATATCATTAATTGAATCAATAGCTAATGACAGAGAACTAATATGACTGGACTCAAAATAGAGTAGACATTAATTATATGCTCTATGTCTAATCAGAACATTGGTTGATGAAAGGATTGAATTATACAAAAAAATATGCATTGAAAGGTTAGTCAAAACTCCTTTGACATTCCTAAATATTTGGGTGGTCATGTTGTATTGCTAGACATTAATCTTGATCTATGATAATAAATTGTTTAATTAGAGAATTAAAAATAAATTTAAAGGAATTTTAATTTATCTAATTCTAATTATAAATTAGAATTATAATTTATAATAATTGCCAACATATTTGAGAACTTAACGGGTCTTACATAAAGAATGGGTTGTTGAGAGTAAAGATATTTTAATCAAATTGAACTTGATTGTAAAATTTTGAGAAATTTTATAATTAAATATGAGATATTTATAAATAAGGATTAATATGAAATATTGGATCTTATTTAGGCATAATTGATATTTAATTAGAATTATTTGTAATTCTAATTAAATTTAGTTGAAATTAGAATTTAATTCAATTAAATTACTAAACTGTCCTAAACCTATTATAAATAGACTTAAGTTCTATAGAGCTAGCACTTCTTGCTTAACTCTCTTTGTAAGAGTTACAAAATTTTCTCTACTTATTATGTGGATACTATTAGAGGTCGGATATTTGTGTGACTACGGTGGTTAAGACAAATCGGTTTTGAAAACAGTTTGAGAGATATGACAAGATCACAAAGATCAAGCTTTTGAATAGGATATGAATTTAGATTCATCCTTTATTATGATTCATGTGTTAATTATTTTATAGAATTAAATTGATCTCGACTTTTGAAAAACTAATTTACGAAAAAAGTTTCATAATTATTTTGTTACGGTCGGAATCGAATCTCGACCGGCCAACTTTCCAACACTTAGACTTGCTTGTAAGTTTTAAACTGTAGAATAAACTAAGCTCTTGCAGAGTGGTTTTAAAGTAGAAGGATGTGAATAATGTGAAAAATGGAGCTCTGTCATGTTTATGATGGTGCTTCACCGCTTTGCCTGAACTGCTACTTTGTCTGCGCTGTCATGAATAATCTTTTAAAGAAATCAAATGTCGGTTTTAACGTAGACGAAGGCATATAAGAATCTTGGAACTTTGCTTGTCATTTAGCTTTCGTCACGACTTCTACCAGTTTTTCATCTTCCAGCGATCAGAAGATCATAGTTGCATTCAACTGCCCGAGGAAAAAGCTACCCTTCTTCCGTTGCTCCAAAGGGTATCGACATTGTGCAACTTTTGAGCATTTAGATTTTCCGGATCTTGGTCTGGAGTCTGAAGGAAGGTTTTGACAAATAAATTAGAAATGCAATCTTTCGAAATTTTAAGTATAGTAACATTCTTCAATGTTTAATTCTGATAATAAAATTGGAAAAAAAGTAAAGAGAATAAATGCAATATTTAATGAAAATGAAAATTTAAACAAAATAAGTATAAAATTGACATTTATTAATTTTAATGTAATAAGAATTAAACAAAATAAGTATAAAAACTCTATTAAGTGGCATTTATCAATTTTAATGTAATAGTTTCATTCAAAATTTTATTTAAATTTAAAAAAATTTTAAAAATTAAACCTTGACTTCATGGATTTGGTTTCTTTACTTATACACTAAAAATGCAAAATTTTTCCGACTCTAGCCTGTGCGCTAAGTGTCCCAATAGCTAGTCATGCGTCAATTTTTTAAAAAATAATTTTTTAAAAAATATTTAAAATAATGTCTTTTTTTTAAGTGAGAATTCATGAGCTAGTCTATTAAAAATACTTTAATCTTGACCCATAGGTCAGTCTATTGCTATCCCTATTTTTGAAATAACAATAAGAAAATTTTCTCATCTTAATTACATTATACATCTAATTGTCAATGTATAATATCTGCCTTAATTATACTTGAAAACCTCACATGATTGCTTGTTCTGAAATATTTGGTAGATGAAAAAAACTAAAGAAAATGAAAGTTGATATTATGAATGCTTACTGATGCTTTGTTTAATTAAGAGGATTGAGTGTTGATATTGACTAAGAGTTTATTCTTTTTTTCTAGTATTAAGGAATTTATGGTTTAAATATACTATTTAACTTTCCAATTCTAAGCTTTTCCTAAATTTATTAAATGTTGGAGTTCCGTTTAGTATTTGATTTTCGACAATTAAATTAATGAGAAATTTTTTTATATTTAATAAAAATTAAAAATTACCTCATTGTTCAATAGACTTAAAATTGTGCCACTTATCATCATTTTGCATGTTTTCTATACAAATATTTCCATTACTCCAAAATTAAAGAGAAATTGTTACTGTGTATTAGTCAATATTTTAAAAACTAGACCAGAAGTTAAATCGAAAAAACAGAAGGTTTAAGGTTTAAAAATTTTAACATGTCTTAGACTATAATAAAATTGGTTAAATATTGAATAAAATTAAAAAATTAAAAAATTATCAAAAAAGATCGTCCTTACTCATAAAAATTTAAAGTTTAATTAAAAATTTGATAAATGAAAATTAATTGGTTTATAAAAACTGATCTATTAAAATAAAATGATTGATTTTTAACAATATGAGTTAATTAACTAAATCAAAATAGAAAATTAAAAATCGAATTGAATAATTGAGCAACTCAAAATTTTACTATTAAATCTATCAAATCGATTCAGTTTTTAAAACATTTGTATTATATGTCTCTCAACCCTAAAGCTAACTTTCTTTGAGATTTCATCCTCATTTACGGCTTAAGATTTGATTCTCTAGAATTTTCTTTGGGTTTGTTTGGTTGAGGGATTAGTAATAGAACAAAATAAAACGTAACACACTTCTATAATTTAGTTTAGAGTTTCATAATGGAATAAAACGGAATGAGATGAAAGCGGAGGGTCTCCTATTGTGTTCCATTCCATCCTAAACAGTGAAAATAAGAAACCTCCGATTTGAAAGATTTAGGATAAAACGTAAACTAATAAATACATACTACCTAATATACCCTAAATAATTACTTTGGGTCAAACTCTGTCGTTTAGTATGAATTTATGAAATGTGTAGATATATTTACGATTGAACTGTTGATTCAAAAATGTGTTCGAATCGAATCCATCTAACAGAGCAAAGTTCAATGTTTTGGTGCCTACCTGTTTTTCGGTGCCCCTTCACAATCGTTACTCAAATGAGTAATACCCTGTAATATCACAATCGTTATAAACCCGATTACTCCAAATGATAACACACTTAGCAAATATCTATGCCACGACATCATTCCACTTGCACTACGAATTAAAAATATAAAAATCTTCAAATCGTTTCATTTTCATATTGTGATGAAAATCACATCATTCTCCAATAATCTACACACAGAACCAACAAATGAAGGAAACACGTGAAGAATTAAAGACAGAAGGTGTACGTGTGTTGGTGTCTAAAATGTCGAAGAAGAAGACATGAAGCAAAGCTCTCGAAGGTTCTCACTTTCAGACACAAATGACTTCCACAAAGACTCATTCACGTGACAACAATCACAAGAGTCGTCTGCTGAAAGTTAAAAGATGGCGTTCTCATTATGATCAACAAATAAAGACGCTGTCATCTTATTTACAAATTAAAACACAGCCAGCACCAAAAACGCACAGCATAGGAAGGCTCATTAAAGAGTCACGTGGGAGGCACATGATCTTCATCTAAAAGGTACAGATCCATCCGAAAGCTTCTTCATGCATGAGATCAACTATAAAAGAAACAGAGTTCATGTATCAGACAGAACAACACAACAACATAATACAGAAACTTCATATCTCCAATTCTCTTTGTATTCGATCTTTGAGAGTGCAAGAAGAGAGAGTGAAAGAAAAAAAAAGGTTTGAGAGCTAGCTAGAGTACTCACTAGTGAGTGCTAGGAGAGTGAAAGACTCTTGCAAGTGATTTAGAAAAATCACTCAACTTTGTAACCAGTTTCTTCTTCTGTTCTTCTGCATTGGTGAAATTCTCCACCACTGTCAAGTGGGAACCTTGGATGTAGATAGTTTCATACTATCGAACCAAGTAAAAAATCTTGTCTCTTTATTTTTCTTGCATTTACGTTTCCTGCAAAGTTAACCAAGCTTTATCAAGTTTTGTGTTTGAAAGATAACAGCAAAAGCAGCATAATCCCAACGCATATATATTTTTTAATTTTTATTAAATATTAAAATTTTAAAAAATGAAAATAATTTTAAGTTAATTATTTATTTTCATGAACATAATTTTTGATTCTCTTATATAAATATATTAGTTGTTATATATTCGAAATATATTTACTTATTCAATATTCAAAATTTTATGTAAAAAAATAAGTAACTTACCTGATCCTTTTATCGTTAGAGTTTACACATTAGCAAAAATAATAATTTTTTGAATTAATTTATTTGATTTTTAAAATTTAAACATTTGATTAAAATTTTTAAAAGTTAAATATTTACATAAAAATTTAAAACGTTTGTAATTTTTATCCAAATAATAGGTGTTATTTTTCAACAATAGGTTTAATTTGTATAGGGGATTTCTCTAAAAGGTCATTTGGAAACAGTTTCTCTATTAGTTACGGGTTATGTATTACAGAACTTTCTTAGATCCGCTTCTTAGCAAGATTTTACTAGGTATTGTTGTTGTAGTGAATTTCTCTAAAAATCTCTTATTTTAATCAATTGTAGATTTAAATTATGATAACAAAAGTTATAATTAAGCTAAAAATTTTAGAAATGTTAGTAATACAGAGTGAAAAAGAAAAAGTTGCAATTAAGTTAATTTTTTTGAAAAGGTACAATTTACATAAATAAATTATTTACTTCATAAGAAATCTATAATTTTACAAAAGAGGTTCATATTATCTGTTGTTGTTACTCTAGCCTGACCCACATAAATGGATGACTGAGATTCAATGAGACAAGGTAAAGACAGGGGAAGGGGGACAGAGAATTACGTCCCGTTACTCTATATCTGCCATGTTCCTTGAGCATTCATTCGTACAAGTTTTCTCTTCCCTATCTAAAAGGACGCAAGATCTTCTATTTCCAATTTTGGTGTGTCTTCTGTTTCAGTGCGATCCTAGTCATCTAATTTTTGTAAGCCTTATTTATTGAATAGATATATTTTTATGAAATAGAGTTGGAATAGAGTAATGGACTATCCCGTCCTAAAGGCATCTATGCACATAAGTCCATTATAAAATAGAGTTGAAACAAGTACCATTGGTTAAGAGAGAGGCTCTCACATCTCTCTACAACCTTTCCTTTGTTTTCTTTAAAGTCTTGCCTACTATCTGTTTGTTAAAAGTCTTCTTTGATCTAACACGAAACAGCTACCGTGGTTAATGGATCGCCAAGCTACTAAGAAAGTTCGCATATGCGAACGGGAGGAAGACCCCCCCTCCCCCCACATCTACTCCTACGCACACTCAACCCAGTTACAGCGCCATTGTTACAGGCCAAGCCGCCCAAG
>JAOTAY010079637.1:0-16182 GCA_025629805.1 Erythroxylum baracoense
ACATGTGCAAAATTCCCTATTCATGTGCATATATGAATGCATGAACATAGCAATACAATTTTAAACACTCCTAACCTGTTCCAAATTACTATTTTACCCTTCCCATAGGTGAGGGGATGTTACAATTGTTGAATGCCTGATATCGATCTGATGAATATATGTGAATGTGAATATGAAAAATTGAGCAATAGTGATTATTTGAAAATATGTGAATGTATTGAATTTCATTACATAAATGCATGAAAGATAAAGGCTGTTGTGACCAAAGTAGCCACCAAAAAAGAGGTTAAAGCTCAGAAATTGACAAAGAGGTTAAAGCTCAGAATGTGGTAAGAGCCTCTGGCTCACTATGTAAAATGAGCCCCGTATCCCTAATAAATAAGGGACAGTTATTAATTAGCCCAGTATCCACAATGGATATGGGATAGTTGCAGGCACTCAGTTATAACAATAATAATTGAAAGTGAGTCTCATGAGCATTGTATATGTATGATTTAAATGACTGAAATAAATAATTTGAATGATTTCTGATGTGAAATATGAATTAAGTGAATATGAAGTGTATGTGATTCAACATATTGATTAGAGAAATGGTGTGAATTACGTGATTACATGAATTGATGTGTTATGTGAATTGAGTGAGCCATCGAGGATGGTCCGTTGACTGATTTCAAAAAACTCACCCCAATTTGCAATATATTTTTCAGGCCCAGATGAGACACCTAGTTAGACCAACTGGAGTTTAACCACTACATTTGAGCAAGAGATAGAAGTCGGGATCAGTTGGCGTTTGCATATTTTTTTTGTAAATTTAGTATTAAATTTTGTATTCCGCAAGCTTCATTTATTGTATAAATGAATTATGTTTGTAAAAACAGTTATGATCAAATACATTTTTTTATTTGTAATGGCCCTAAAAGATTATTGAAATTATGACAATGTGTTTAATGTTTGATCAAATGTGAGTTTATAATGAAAATTGTAATTGGTGATGTTTTTAAATAAAATGTGCTGAAAGGATTATAAGCTTTTCTAAAAATGGGTGTGCTGTGTGAAAAATTTTTAATAGTTATGATTGATTATCTTTCCTAATGTACCACCTTTGTAGAATGTATTCTCGAATACCGTCGATGTGTTCGGGAATATTCCCTATGGGAGTGGGGTGCTATAATATAGCATCTAAGTCTAAGCTATTTAGTTATGTTTCCATTCGTCTCATACACCAATTGTTTGTACTACAGATAATTTGTTTTTCCGTTTACAGTTTAAAGTTGTTGTTGTCACTTCTTCTAGTATTTTATACTTTCATCTTAATTATGTTTCATCTTCTAAATTAGGACCTTTAATTTCCAATGGATGTTTAAGATCGGTCAAATATTATCGATTTGTTTTTTTTACATGTCAACTATCAAAACGTCATGTCATGCCATTTAACATGACAGGAGGCAATAGAAGAACTCAATACACTTACTTTTACTTAAACATAGGATTTAGTTAGTTTACCTTTAGAAAAATTTGTGGTTTGTTATAGAAAACTCTACAAAATAAAGACCAAGGCTGATGGTTTAGTTGAATGGTATAAGGCTCAACTTATAGCTAAAGGTTTCATTTAGCTATAGAATGGGATTGTTTATGAGCAGAACTTTTCTCCTATAGCTTGCATCACTTCTATTCGTACTCTCATTAACATTACTGCTATTTGGTAGGTTTACATTCTAGTATGTTTTTATAGGTGTTTAAGTATGTTTTAAGTATTTCTTAGATGATTATCATGTTTATAGGCTTAGAATTGTGTTATTGTTAGTGTTAGTTTATGTTTTAAATGTTTGTTTGGTCTAGAGCATGAGTTTGATCATACTTTTATGTTTTAAGAGGTGTTTGATGTTCATGTGAGTGCATGGAAATAGGAAATTTAAAAATGAAGAAGATTGTGGATGTTTGTAGGAAGGCATGATCATGGACCCTGCATGAAGAATGATGCATGGCTTTATGTCATAATCGTGACACCATTCAAGATTGTGATAGAGAGGAACCAGTCACGCTGGGCACGATCATGCACGGTTTCCAGGTGCAAGTTTCTTTTTAAGTTTCTAAGGTTTGGGGCTATTTTTAAAACCAAATTAAGTGGGGAAACCCTAGACACAACCCAAAAACCCTAGACATAACCCTTAAACTTCAAGCATTATAAAAGAACATGAAAAACACCAAAAAGTGGTTGTAACCACTACATTAAAATAGATCAAAGAGGAGAGATCAAAGAAGAGCTTCAAAGAAATTCTAGCATTCCAGATCAAGGCTTTAATCAATTTTCATTCTTTTTCGTTTGTTTCCTTTATAGTCTTGAATGTTTGTTTGGATTTCTATGAAGTATAACATGATTATGGATTTTTAAATATAGAATAGGGATTATTCTTGTTGAATTCAATACATTGAGGAATTTATTTTGTGAGCCTAATTTTAGTTATTTATTTTAATTCACATCAAAACTTGGTATCTTAGACAAAGTTTTTTTCAAGTTATTTAGGTGTTAAATAATCACCATGGGATCGATACCCTTGATACTACAAGATACAATCTGTAAGCTTGTAGCATTGAGAGTTTTATTAAATTATAAAACTTGCTCAACACTATTAAGCATTGGACTTTATTTTATATGGATGTCAAGAATGCCTTCTTAAATAGAGATCTCACAAAAGAGGTCTATAGGGAACCTCCTCTTAGCTATGATTATCCTTTAGATAAAGTTTTGTCTTATTAAAAGGGCTTTATATGAACTTAAATAAGCTCCTTTTGCTAATTTCTAAATTCAATTTAACCACTATTCATTTTGGTTTCTATTCCAATCCTCGTGATCATGCTTTATTTCTTTAGAAGAAAGAGCCTTGTATTATATTGTTGTTAATATATGTTGATGATATAATCATTATTAGTAATATAATGTAATTAATGTAAATAATCTTTAAATAACTTATATCTTATAATTAGGCATTAATTGTGTTCTTCTTTTTAAAAGTTTCTTCCTAATTATTCTAACACGTTCGTGTATAAATAGCTACTCTTTCGTTGTAATATTCAATAACACATACATTAAACAATTCATTCTTTATTAATTTTAACTAGGAAGATGATAACTTTTTTTGGTTACTCTTGATATACATTTTACATTGGATATAGTTTATTTTAACTCTCAATTGATGCAAAGTTGGAAAAAAATTATATGTTAGTAGTTGTTCAGATTGTAGAAGTTCATATTAAAGCAATTATATACTGTATCATTTAAAAGTCTTAGTTAGACTTGTACAAATGACTCATTTCATTTAACTTGATAGTTTAAGTTGGAAAGTTAAATAACCTAGGTTTTAAGAATAAATCCATGATATTCAGGTTTAGAAATCAAATTCCACAAATTTATGGACATAATTTTGATTTTTGTAAATGTTAAAAATTCATCTTAATCTAATGTTTTATAAAAAATATATAATTATCTTAGTTAACAATTATTGCTTAGTAATCACTGTAAACTAATTAATATTTATATATATATATCGTGTTGTTTAGATTTTATTAGAACCATAAATTATTAAATTTATTAATTTTATTACAAAATATACTTATTATGTTATATATACTATGTTACAAATTATATTTTTATTCCATTTATGTCAACCCAGTTCTATGAAGATTGCATTTCCCTTTATCAACTTCCATGCACCTTCTGTTCTTTTACTCTCCTTCATAATGATAAACTAATGAACACTTAAAAGGGTATTTGGATAATTTAAGTATGTTGAAAAATCAAGGTAGGATCTAATTCCTTACTGAGTGATATAAAGATGAAACTTTTTCATTTTATTTTTCAAAATTCAATATCATGTAAATTATATAAGATGATTAGTTCATAAAAATAATAATCATAAGCATAAGCTGTACCTTATTATGTATATTAATCCTTTTCTCATCGTTTCCCTTAAAGTTTTTCTAAAATTAGTTCGTTCACACACATGTTTTTCCTCAAACAATATCCATACAAACAAGTTGAGAGAACTTTCAATGTCATGTAGAAAGGGTTAGGTAAGAAGTGCTAACTCCTTTAAGGCCTAAACCTATTTATAATAAGGTTTAGACCTTTTAGTAAAGTAATTAAAATATAATTGTAATTTTAATAAACTTTAATTAGAATTACAATAATTCTAATTCAATACAAATTAAACCCACATTTAGATACACCTTTTTAGGTAAGAACCATACCTTACCCATCATTATCTCTAACCAATTGGACTGTGAGCAAGAAGAGAAAGTGGTGGAGACCATTAAGAAGAGGATAAGAGCCATGGGGTGGAAAATTTCTAATATTAAAGGGATTAGCCCCAGTGTGATGATGCATTGGATTAACCTAGAAGAAGGATGTAAAAATATGAGGGAAAGACAAAGAAGGTTAAATCCATACATGTAAGAGGTTATGAAGAAGGAGGTAGTGAAGCTTTTGGAGGCGGGGATTATTTACCCCATTTTAGATAGTGAGTGGGGGAGTCCAGTGCAATGTGTGCCTAAGAAGGGTGGCATGACGGTGATAAAGAATCATAGTGAAAAGATTTCTACTAGGACCATCACAGGTTGGCGAGTGTGTATTGATTATGGGAAGCTCAATTTGGCCACCAAGAAAGACCATTTACCTTTACCTTTTGTGGACTAAATAGTTGAGAGGGTGGTTAGTCATTCTTTTTATGGTTTTCTTGATGGATATTCAGGGTACAATCAAGTGTTTATATACCCTGAAGACCAAGAGAAGACCACATTCACTTATCCTTATGGGACTTTCGCTTATCGAAGGATGTTTTTTGGTTTATGAAATGCAACTGCCACATTCCAAAGGTGCATGATAGCCATATTTGCGTATATGAATGAGAAATTCATGAAGATATTTATGGATGATTTTTACTATTTATAACCTTGGTAATTACTGTAAGCGCACGGGTCATTCGCGTAGTACCTAAGGTGTCGATCTCACAAGGAAGCCTAATATAGTCCTAAAATCTAAGGTCGCCCTAAACTACAATAATTCTAAAAAATTAACTAATGCAGAAATTAAATCAATCAATAATCAATATGAGAAATTACAGTCTAGAAACTAAACAAAATAGCAAAATCATAGCCCAGCCCAAAATCGACCTTGAAATTACCAAGTGAGAGAAAGGGGATTTTAATTCGAAACTAAGAAAACCTAACCAATTACAATTATTGAATTAACAGGCCCAGGCAGTCCTAGTGTGAATTACTCTCTCTCAAGTTATAATTCTTAACCCTAATTAGTGATCCCTAACTTAAATTATAGGAATTGCGATCTCTCAATCTGCAATTGGTCTAAAACCTAAATTAGTTCTAAAATTGCCTATTAACCTACCGGGAATCTATGCTCGATCTCTTGTTACACGACTCTACCAGGTTGATTCAATTCTCTACCTATCGATTCACCTAACTCTCATTAGCCCAAATCGATGATTTTTATCTGACTCACCCTCTCAGTTTGTTGTCAAATTATTAAGAACAAAATTGAAATCATAATCAACTCAATAAGAAAACACTATCGAATAAATTTTATTAATCTCAAGAGTCAAAATCTGAAAATGAGTATAAACTTAAACTGAACATTAAAACAACGAATCTCAACACCTATTTCAATTCTATACATATATAAAACTGAAATAAAAGGAAATACTGTTAGGAATGGAATCTCAAAGTGGCAATGGCGAGAAACCACATGTTCCGGGAATAAGATATCTGAAGAGCTAGATGTCAATAAGGAATGGAAAAAAATGATGATTGAAGATAGATATTATAGGGAGTGAAGAACTTGTCTGAATTACAATGAAGCACATTATGGTTGGGGAAGTCGCGATCTTTGTTGGAACACGTACAATCTGGGGTAGCAAAACCACCCAGATTTCTATTGGTCAAATAATGCAAGTAATCACATGGGACACCAAGATCTAGTTAAAGTTCAACATGATGAATCCAGGTTATGGGATTTCAAATTGGACAAGATCTTGGATGAGCTCACAGACATGGAAGAAGGGCAGAAGATACTAGAAGAGCAAATTGATTAAGTGACAGAAAATCATGACGCTTCTATTCACAACCTGGAGATTCAAGTAAGACAGCTTTCCCATGAATTTTGTCAGAGAACTGTGGAAGTCTCTTTGAGAAATACAGAATTACATCAATGAGAGCAATATGGGGCTATCACACTTAGGAATGGGAAAGAGCCAGCAGAACCAGAGGAAGACCATGCTGTACCCCAACTTATTGACGACCAAGAGATGACAAATGTGTATTAAGAAAAGAGTGCAAAACCTCCCTTCTATTCACTAGTCCTGGATATACCACATATGAAAATCGAAAAATCTCAGGTGGACGTCCATGCAAAGTTCCCCTACCCTTTGGATTAATGATGATGATGAGACATTCAACATGAATGATTTATTTATGAATAAAAAGGTTAGTAGCTCATTCAGGATAATTGATGTGTTCGAATCTTTTAAAGAACAAGAGGACCAAGCACATATGACAACAGACATCGAGTTTGAAGAAAGCATGGAAGTTTTTATTCGGGAAGCAGAAGAAGTTGAGGAAACGAAGGTGATTAAGGAAGAAGGAGAGCAATTCACCTTCGTATAGGACAAACTATTGGATTTGATGGGAGATTCGGGGAGTTTCATTATTCCCTATTTTATTGACAGTTTGTTAATGAGAAGGACATTGATGAAATTAATTGGTTTTTTCAACTTTATCAATATTGTCCTTCTTACTTACAGGAAAAAAAATTGAGACTAAACAAAAAAAGTAGAAGCAAGCCACTCATAATTGATCCTAACTGAGTTTTAAAGGATAAAGGTCAAGCTAATGACCATAAATTAGCGCATTTAGTAGTTAGATTTAAATTGTTGTGTGGTCAGGTTTGTTTTAAATTCTCAAATAAGTTTAGGATGATTTGGAACGGTTTGGATTTCTAATTCTTTTGCTCTCCTAAATCATTTGTAAGACAGGGAAACACTCTCGATGTTAAGCCGATTTGGTCTCAACACTATCACCATCACCACCTCTATCACCATAAACGGTTTCGTGTTCTAACCCTTTTCTTTTCATTTTTGATAGTATTTTATTCTTATGTTTTTGTATATTGTGTTTTATTTCCCCTAGTATATTTATGTATCCTTCTTACATTAAGGACAATGTGTTGTTCAAGTGTGGGAAGGGATTATGTATTTTCTTTTGTATGTGAATTTTGCGTACTGTATGATAGTATTAAGTTGCATAATATGAAGTGTGTGAATGTGTCAATGGCTTAGATTGAGTAATTTTTGTTTTAATTTTGGACATAGTCTATTAGGTTAGGAACAATCATTATCCTACGAAATTAGTGAATTAGGGGCCCGGATAATTATACAGCCTAATTAGCACTTAGTGAAAATTTAGCACAAGATAGATTGTCGCATTCATTCATAATTTGAGGTCTTTTAGGTTAAGTAGCTCAACTGGTATTTTTAATGGAAATGAATAGCTAAAAGCTACAAGGTAGGCAATAAAAAAAACTTTAATTCAATAAATCACTATTCCACCGATCTTCGGGTTATAAATAGAGCTAATAGCTAGTTAAAAACGTGATGTAGCTGAGTAACCGGATCGACACGCATCACAAATGTGTGCCTTCGTATAAAAGGGCTATAATGACGTTTCAACCAAGCTGTTAATAAATGACTTAGTTGAGTAAATGGATCAAAATTCATCACAAATGTTTGCCTCTGAGTAAAAGGCTAAGTTCTAGGTTAAAAACATTAATAAATAAATAAAAATAAAAATTATGTGTTTAAATAAAAACCTACCAGACTTGTAATAGGCTTAAAGTTTCATGGAACTATACCTAGGATCAGTTACCGATTCTGAGGGACTGAAAAATTATTAATGTATGTGCACAATTGAAATGGGTAAATAGGTTAACACTTGGTCTTGAGTTAGTTGTATATTTAGTTTAAAGCCCCTAGACATAAATTTTGCATGTTAATGATTTGAAATAATTTGAATGGGTGTGACCAAGATTAAATTTAGTTCATGAAGATAAGAGCCATTATCACATTATTACATGTTGTGTTTGTTTTTGTTAAGTGTTGTTGTTTTGTTTGCTTGAGAACAAGCAAACGTTTAAGTATGGGGATGTTGATATTAATGTTTTGTATGATCTTTTAGGGTTTAATTTGTTATGCATTTTGTGTTAAATTAAGTGTTGAGTATGCATTTAGGGTTTAATTAGGTTAGTTTTTGTATTTAAGTGTTTTATAGGTTAGTTTGAATCTTTGACCTTAATTTGTATATTTTTGAGATACCTTGATGTGTGTGCTAGTGTTGCAGGGCAAACAGGGAAGAATATGGAGATTTAAAGAGTTTTGGGCTAAAAGACATAGGTCACAATCATGACAGAAAAGGAAGAGCCAGTAGTAGTCAGGCCACGATCGTGCACCAGGGGCCACGATCATGACAGAGAGTGTCAAGTCATGCCACAATCGTGCACTTCGGGCCATGATTGTAACAGAAAGGTTAAAGTGTAAGCTACGATCGTGCTCTACGTCGGGCTGACATGAAAACTCAATTTTTGGGTAATTTTTTGGACCATTTCGACCCCAAGTTTGACCTACGGTTGCTACAGAATAAATAACACAATACCTAGCAGCCACCAACATTCTTTAGAAAGCCGAGAGAACTATGTAACAAGGTGAGATTCTGCAAAAAATTTTAGAGAACCCTAGAGAGAGATCAAGTGATTAAGGAAGGAGATAAAGGAAGAGAGGCACGGAAATACTTTTGATGCAACGTGCTTCCCAAAGTAGGCGGTTCCCACAGTCGCTACCTCTGAGATCCATTCCGACAGTATTTTCTATTTTTTTATTTCGATTTCATTGATGTATGAGATTTGGATATTGATTAGGAATATTGTCGTTGAGTATTGATCTTTTGACTAAACTCACCTTCGGGTTTTTTGTTCTTGAGATTAATAAGATTTATTTGATTGTGTTTTATTTCGATTTAATTGTGATTCGATTTCGATTCTTCATAACTTGGCAATAAACTGAGAGGGTGATCCGGTAAAAATCATCGAATTAGATTAACAAGAGTTAGGTAAATCGATAGGTAGAGAGTTGAATTAAACCGGTAGAATCGTGTAACGAGAGATCGAGCATAGATTCCTGGTAGGTTGTTAGATAACTTTAGAACTAATTTAGGTTTTGGACCAATTGCGGATTGAGAGATTGCAATTTCCATAATTTGAATTAGGGATTATTAATTAGGGTTAAGAATTATAACTCGAGAGAGAGTAATTCACCCAAGGATCGTCTAGGCCCTTTAAGTTAGAAATTACATAATTGGGTAGATTTTCTTTAGTTTCGAATTAATTCCCCCTTTCTCTCAATTGGTCACTTCTAGGTTGGGTTTTAGATTATTTATGTGAGCTGGCTATTTTGTTCATTCTTTTGGTGCTTTTATTTCTTATAATTGATTCTTGATTAATTTTAATTTTTGCAGTAGTTGTTTAATTAGGTATTGCGAACTTAGCTGCCGTTAGATTTTAGAACTAGTTTCCTTCCTTATGGGATCGACATCTTAGGTACTATGCAAATGACCCGTGTGCTTATAGTAATTACCAAGGTTATAAATAGTAAAACTTAGCGCGTGTAACCTTGAGCGAATAAGTTTTTAGTGCTGTTGCTAGGGAAGACAATTTAGTTCTATATTTTAAGGCGTTAAAGTAGTTTTAAATTTTTGTTTTTTTATTGCATTCTTTTTACTTAGGAATCGTGCTCTTACATGAACACAAGTTCGAGTTGTGTAATTGAGACATCATATTTAGACATAACACGTTTAGAACGACCTTAGGAAAGCTCGGCAAGAAGAAGAAGAAGAGATCAAGAAAGCATAAATGGTCGAGGAATTCCAAAGAAACATGGATGAAGAAGTCAACCATGGCAAGCAACAATAGAGCATGGATTTTATGAGGCCATGGTTCAATCCCGCAAACCAAGGAGTGGCTAGACCATCTGTTCAAGTGGTCTCCTTTAAAGTTAAGCCAGCCCTCCTGAACATGCTTCAACAGAATGTCCAATTCTATGGACTTGCAAATGAAGACCTGAACACTCACATTGTGAGTTTTCTCGAGATCTGTGATACTTTTCGGTATCACCAGATGTCAGAAGATGTAGTGAGAATTAGGTTGTCTCCCTTCATGCTTAGGGATAGAGCGAAGGCTTGGTATCATTCACTGAGCCCCGCTAACATTACAACATGGGACCAGCTAGTGCGTGCCTTCCTAGATAAATACTTCCCACTAACAAAGACCACCAAAATTATTTAAGGAAATTACAAACTTCCAATAAAGTGACGGGGAGTTTATTTATGAAGCGTAGGAGCGTTACAAGGACCTACGGAGGAGATGCCTGCACCACAATTTACCCAAGGAGTTCCTACTGTAAACATTCTACAATGGAGTGAACCCACATACTAGGGGCATCATTGACGTGGCATCGGGAGGATCGTTAATGAGAAAGACGATCAATAAAGCAAAAAAGTTAATAGAGGAGATGGGCAGCAATAGCTGCTTATGGGCAAGTGAATGTAGTAGATAATCTACTAACTTTAGGGAGTAGAAAGGAGTTGTCCCTGTCGATCAGATGACGAAAATGCAAGCTAAGATCGACAACTTAGTAATATGAAGGTGTCATCCTTAGCTACAGTAACTGGATCATAGTATGGTGGACTATTATTTGATGAGAGACGATAACGCGGAGTAAGTTAATTATATGGGGGCCCAATTTATACATGGAGGGAGTAATAATCCCTACTCCAACACATATAACCCCAGGTGGAAGAATCACCCAAACTTCTCCTAGTCTAACAATAACAATGGAGGGTAGTTCATACCCTAAGGACAATCGAGCTTTCAGTAGGATAAGACAAGTTCAGTGGAAGCCAAATTGGAAAGAATTCTAAATAAGCTTGGGACTTTAGATAATGCATACAAGAAGTTGGAAAATAAATTTGAGCAACACTAAGAGACATGCATCTTCCATTCATAATTTAGAAGCCCAAGTGGGTCAATTGACAAATGCCTTTTCTATGCAAAAGTTTGGAAATGTTCCTAGCACTTCAGGAAACAAATTAAAGGAGTAGCTAAAAGCTATCACACTTCGAAGATGGAAGGAAATTGAACCGGCCACAAGGACAAGAGAGGAGCTTACCTAGCCAGTAGAGAACAATCAAGAACAGGGGAAAGAAGTGGATATAAACGAATACCCTCCATATATTGAACCTCCACCATATCAGCCCAAGGTACCTTTTCCTTAACAATTGCAAAAGAAGAAGTTAGATGAACAATTTACAAGGTTCGTTGAGAAGCTAAAGATGCTACAGATAAATCTCTCATTTGTTGAGGCATTAGAACATATGCCAAAAGACGCAAAATTTTTAAAGGATATATTATCTAAGAAAGGTACCTGGGCGGAAAATTAGATGGTAGCCCTAACTGGCACTTACAGTTCAATAGTCACTAGTCAAATGCCTTCAAAATTGAAAGATTTAGGAAGTTTCATAATACCTTGTGTGGTTGGTGCATTGGAATTCACTAAATGCTGGTGCGATTTGGGAGCTAGCATCAATCTTATGCCTTTGTCAATATTCAGGAAGTTAGGACTGGGAGAGGTCAGGCCTACCTCGATGTTAATTCAATTGGCAAACCAATCCATTAAAAAGCCGTTAGGAATAGTGGAAGACGTACTGATGCGCGTAGACAAGTTCATTATTCCAGTAGATTTTGTGGTTCTGGATTTTGAAGAAGATAAGAACTGCCCACTAATCTTGGTTCGACCTTTTATGAATACGAGAAAGGCTATAATTGATGTTCACGAAGGTAAATTGACACTTCGAATAGGAGAAGATCAGGTTGAATTTAATATGAATACGCCTTAAAGAATCCAATAACGAGCAGTACATGCATGAAGGTTGAAATATTGGATCACCAAATGCGAGAACAAATTGAGAGTTGCATTGCAGAAGTGAAGTCTTTGGAAGAAGAGGATGACAATGAACACCAAAATCCTGAATCTACAGAAGATAATGAGACAGAGGGAACAGATGTTCCAGTGCATCAAGACAAATTAGTTCAGACTGAAGCACCCACTCCACCATCCTCAGAGAAGCCTTTGATATTAGAATTTAAGTCGTTACTTGCACACCGCAGGTATACCTTTCTTGGTAAAGGTAAAACCTTACCAATAATAGTCTCCAACCAATTGAGTGAAAAAAAGGAAATTAAGGTGGTGGAGGTTGTCAAGAAGCGAATGAAAGCTATCGGATGGTAGATTGCTGACATTCGAGGAATAAGTCCAAATGTTTGTATGTGCTAGATAAATTTGAAGCATGACTGTAAAACGGTGTAAGAGCGTCAATGGAGGTTGAATCCTAACATGAAGGAGGTAGTCAAGAAGGAAATCATTAAACTCCTCTATGTAGGGATAATTTATCCCATCTTTGATAGTGAGTGGGTCATCCCGATGCAATGCGTACCTAAAAAGGGAGGAATGACGGTGATAGAAAGAGAAAGTGGAGAAGTAATTTCTACAAGAACAGCCACAGGATGGAGAGTATACATAGATTATTATAAGCTTAATTCAGTGACTAAGAAGGATCACTTTCCTCTTCCATTCATAGACCAGATGATAGAAAGGGCAGCTGGCCATTCATTCGATTGTTTCTTAAATGGATACTTAGTCTACAATCAAATTTTTATCTACCCCGACGATCAGGAGAAAATCAGATTCACTTGCCTTTATGGTACATTTTCATACAGACGGATGCCCTTCGGACTCTGCAACGCCCCAGCCACATTTCAAAGATGCATGATGTCAATTTTCACGGACATGATATGTAACACCCTGTGTTAGGGGTTAGAATATTGAGGAATTTCAGTGCACTTTATGCTTTGCATAATTGAGTTTTCACTTATATGTGCTTATGCAATTTTGGACACATACAAATATTTGTACATGCAGTCATTGACATTTTCAGGTATAATTGGTTTTAAAATTTTGATTAAGATGAGAATTGTGGTTTTTTAGGTGTCAAAAATTTATTTAGTGATAATAGTTGTTATTTCAGAATTTTGGTGAATTGTGGATTAATTGTCTTGGATAATGAAATTGGTGTGTGAATTGAGCATTTTGGAGACATTTAGGATATTTTAGAGACATATCAAAATTTTGAGGTATTTTTACACTATGAAAAATAAAGAAATAAGAGACAAATTATAGAGTGACAAATGGATCAATTATAGAGTGACACGTAGACTACCTAAAGAATGACAAATGGCTTACATACAATAAGGACACGTGGCAATAAAATAATGATACATGAAATCACGTGTTTAGGAAGGAAATTTTTGCTCTGTGTGTGTTTGTTCTTCACTGAATACATTTAGTTTTTCCTTTGTTATCCTGCACTCCATCACCAAAAACATCATCTCCTCCTTGCTCCTTCATCATCTAAAAGCATTTTTTTGTGCTATTGGCTTAACCAAGTTACACCTTGTGAGTCTTCTACCATTTGAGGGTCTTGATTGTTACAAAATCTTTTTGTAATCCAACACCGAAATCTATTGGTTGCTCTCCCCATTTCTAGAAATTTTTGCTGAAGTGAGAGAAACTTAAGACAAGTAAGTTTATGCATGTTTTAATGTCTTTAATGGATGTATGCTTAATTAGAGTACATTTTCATGCTTGTGGATTGCTGTAAGCGTAAATGGTGTTGATGCATAAGTGGGTAGTAATGAAAGAAGCAGAAAAATGGAATATGCATACGTGAGCAATGCAGTTTTTGATATGTATGTATAAATTTTGGAATTTTGATGTATTTGTGTTGGGTTTAATTGAGATGGAAGTAGAAAAAGTGGGTTAAGTGTCATATGTGTTAATTGATGAATATAAAAGTGTAGAAGAATGAAAACACAGTAGTGAGAGAAAACTTGTGTGAGGTTTCAGTTTTCATGAATTTCATATAAGCTTGCACTTGATGTGTTTAGAGATTATACTAGGCATAGAGGTCTCGAATATGTGATGTAGGAATGAAGAAAATTAGTGTAAGATAAAAAAATGAAAGAAGTTGGTGGGAGTGCATAGCCATGCATGGGCATGCACTGGTGAGCACAAGCATGCAAGGGCGTTCGTAAATGTTTGGTGGGTTATTTATGAATAACATCTTTTGATCTTTTTGCCATAAACTTGATTTTGAGTTATGTTAAGAATGAGATCGAATGATTTGGAATTGAAATAAAGTGGTGATTATAAAACCTGGTTGAGGAGAAGAAGAAGAAGAAGCTGCGTTTTATTAATCTAGGGAGAGAAATATGATGGTTTGCATGTATGAGTTTATGAACTAGAGTATTTTTTTTACTGAACAGCTTAAAGTCTTTTGGCTATAATTTTTTCATCTGACCTCTTAATGAATTGAAACTTGAACCAATATATTCCTAATACATTTTCTTTCTCTTCATAAAAATTTAGAGCTATCTGAATAAATTTGAGAAAGATTGATTGTATGAAAGTGAGGGAATCTGTTGGAATAGTATGACCTGGAGTATTTCACTGAACATACTTTAGTATTTTGATTATAACTTGATCTGTAGATTCTAAATGAGTTATTTCTTAACTCAGATTAAAGTAGAGACTTATTTCTACAACTCTCTTGAAGAATTCAAATTTTAATTCTATCTCTAAGACTTTCAAAATTGGCATGGAATTGAGTCTTGGATTAGGCTGTAGCACTGCCAGGGACAGAAATCATATCCTGTAGTTATTGAATAAACTTTATTGATGTAGGCTGAATTAGACAAAGATGTCTTGGACAAAGTTGTAGTTCATTCTCTTAGCTTTAAATTAGTATCAAGTTTGTAATTTTTGGATCTTATAAGTGAGAGATATGAGTTGTACAACTTGACTGCATGATTATGCTCTAGCCAAAATTCCAAATGTACACAGTCTATGGTTTTTTAGTATAACTCATAGAATAATGAATCAAATTAAATGATCTTGGTATCAATAGAGACTTAAAACATAGAGGAATAATTTTATAGAAGAAAGTGTTACATAAATGAATCATTTTCTTAATCTTATTGATTATGCAAAGTTGACCTGAATGAGGTGCTTCTAGTAAAAGCTGGAATAGTAAGTGAATGTATGAATTTTGGAACTTTTGAAGTACAATTGATGTTTACATCAGTTTAGTAAGGAAATATACCCAAAAATTTGTCATGAACATGCATCATACATATTCAGTATACATAAATGAATGCTTAGCTTAATCATGCACAATAGTGATTTGTATGTGTTAAATGTTATAGAGGAATGCATAGAACAACCACTTCCAGATATTGTCGGGACTTCGAGGCAATAAGTAATAAGGAAGCTTTTAGTGAGTAATCTTAAATGGTCACACCTTTCTTTGTTCTGCTTGTTGAATTCAATTTTTGCTGATTGTGTTGGAATTTCAGACAATGATTGTCCGAGGCGTTTGATGTATGTTTATATCATTGGAAGTGATATTTGCATGTGAATATGATTGACTACTTGCTTTGCAGATGAAATGTCTAAAATGACTTTGTTTTGTTTTAAGACTATTGAGTCCTAGTTGTGGTTAAATAGGCATGCCTAAAAGGGTCTACAGTTGCTCTTGTGAACTTCGGTGTCGAGACTTCATTCTCTCCTGTATGAGTACCGTTGCCCGCTTCTATAAATGGCGTAGTAGTCATCTGATTTTGTGTTCTGATATACGTTTGATTCTGACATAAACAAAATTATATTATGATTTTGAAGGGTTTATACCCTCTTTTGATATTAAGCTCTATTAACTATAAAATATGTTCTGAAATACATTATGTTTGTTTTATTGTTAAACCAATCTGTTAATGCATGCCTATGCGATTACATGATTCAATATTGTTGGACCCCACACCCCACCCGTTGGTGTTTGCAGGTGATACTGCGGCGTGTGTTTGCGGTAGCTCAATGGTAACAGGCGTGCAGTTAGATGCAACAAAACCTTGAGGTCTCGAGTTCGAGTACCAAAGAGGACAATACTGATTAAGGTTGG
>JAOTAY010079648.1:0-38943 GCA_025629805.1 Erythroxylum baracoense
CTTCTTCAAGTACTCCATACAAGAATGCAGATTTAACATCAAGTTGATATATGCTCCATTTGTGAGCTGCTGCAATTCATATAATCAATCTTATTGTGTCAAACCGAACCACAGGAGCAAAAACCTCTTCATAATCAATACCATACTTCTAACTATACCCTTTTGCCACTAAACGCGCCTTGTAGCGATCAATGCTTCCATCAGCTCCCCTTTTGATTTTGAAGACTCATTTGACACCGATGGCCTTTTGATGAGGGGGGAGAGATGTCAATGTCTATGTGTCATTCTTGACAAGGGCCCTTAGCTCTTCTTGCATAGCTTGTTTCCATCATTCCTTTTGATTGGCTTCTTCGAAAGTCAAAGGCTTACGATCTGCGTAGAGACATACAATATTGGCTTCAAGTGTATCATCATAATTGATTACTGAAGTGGTAGCATAAATATCTCTCAAACTCCGCATACTCAAAGGTGGAGTTAAATATGGAGAAGTAACATTGCCTAGTGAATGATGTGTTTTAGCTTCTGACACTACTCTTGGTGGAGATATTGAGTTAGATATTTGTTCTTCTTCAGCCTCTTCCATTTGGATCACCTTGTCTAAACTTTCACTTAAGACCCAACTCCATGCAGTATCTTCATCAAATATGACATCTCGGCTTATCAGAAGTTTCTTCTCAATAGGATTGTATAATTTGTAGGCTTTAGATTCTTCACTATAGCCTACAAATATACATTTGATTCCGTGGTCATCAAGCTTCTTTCTTCATGCTTCTGGAACCTGCGCAAAAACTATGTAGCCGAACACTCTGAGATGTGTAACACTAGGCTTGACTCCACTTCATGCTTCTTATGGCATCATGTCCAGAAAACTCTTTATAGCGCTTCTATTCAAAAGATAAACCGAACATGCTACAGCCTCTACCCAGAATTCCTTAGGCAAGTGTCTTTCTTTGAGCAATGTCCGTGTCATATTCATTATCGTGCGATTCTTTCTTTCAGCTGTCCCATTCTGCTGTGGAGTATAGGTTATAGTAAATTGATGTTGTATACCATGCTCCCTGCAGAAACTTTGAAACATATTGGAAGTGTATTCTCCTCCTCGATCAGATCGTATCATATTGATTTTACAACCACTTTCATTCTCAGTTAAAGCTTTAAACCGTTTGAAAACCTCAAAGACAGCTGATTTTTCTTTGATAAAGTACACCCAAATTTTTCTACTAAAGTCGTTAATGAACGTGATAAAATACTTGTTACCTCCAATTGATGCCAATTCAATTGGGCCACAAATGTCAATGTGCTCTAGCTATAACAATGCAGTTGCTCTTCTAGCAGTAGCACTAGGAAAGGATTCTTTTGCTTGTTTGCCAAGAGTGCAAGTGGTGCACAAGTGTTGGAGTTTCTCAATGTTAGGTAGTCCCTTCACCATTTCTTTCTTATACAACAACTTGAGGCCTTAGACATAAAGATGGCCTTAGCGCAAATGCCATCTCTTTGTGTCATTCTTAACTTGACTTGAAAGACAAAGCTCGAACATTGTATTTAGAATTAATGGAAACATTCTATTCTTTGACATCAATACTCGAGCAATCAAAACTCCTCTTGAGTTTCTAAGTTCAAGAGTGTTGCCTTCCATGTGAATCACATAGCCTTTCTCCAATAGTTTTCCAAGACTTAGAATATTGCTACGCATCGTTGGAATATAATACACATCCTCAATGATACCAGTACCTCCATTCTTTTGTGTGACTACAATCTTGCCTCTTCCTGTGACGTTGAATTTGGTTCCATCTCCTAGATTGACTGTTCCATGCTCGCCTTCATGAAGCTCCAGAAATATTTCTTTTTGCCCACACATGTGATTGCTAGCCCCTGTATCTAGATACTAAAAATCTCCATTATCTAATGGTTCCCGTCCAGCAACTAGGAGAGTAGGCTCTTCATCAATAGGCCCTTCATCTAAGCTTCATGTGTTTTCAGCAAAATTGACCACCTTTTCGTCCTTTTGTGGACAATCATAAGAAATGTGTCCAAGCTGGTTGCAATTCCAGCAATGCATTTGCATTTTTCTCTCTCCATATGGAAAATTCCTTCCGCAAAATCCACACCCTCTTGAGCTAGATCCTCCACGTCCTCTTCCTCAACCACCACTGGGTTTATCAGGCATGAATCTGGCCTTTAAGGCTTGCTCACCAGCTACGATAGTGACATTCCTTCGAAATCGAGCCTCATGCACCCGAAGAGATCCCAGCAACTCTTCGATGCTTATATTATCAAGATCTTTGGACTCCTCTATAGTTGTGACCACATGCTCAAAATTCAAAGTTAATGAGCGTAATATTTTCTCAATAACTCTAACATCAGCAAGCTTTTCTCCATTTCTGTTCATTTGATTAACTAGACTAATTACCCTTGAATGATAATCAGTCACAGTTTCTCCTTCATACATGTGGACTGCTTCGAACTCTCCTCGCAACGTCTGTAGACGCACCTTTTTGACACAATCAACCCCTTTGAAGATGACTGCAAGCTTGCCACACACTTCTTTGCTCGTGGTTACTTCAGAAATCTTCTCAAATGTGTCATCTTTATAGAGACCTTGATAAAGAAGGAATAAAGCCTTCTTATCCTTCTTTCACTGCTCCTTCAGTGTGCTTTTCTGCTCAGATGTATACACTCCTTCTTCCTCAGGTGTGGGCTCGGTGTATCCATTGTTGACGATGTCCCACAAATCTTATGAACCGAACAAAGCCTTGAATTGAGTACACCATTTGCTATAACTATCTTTCAGCAACACTGGTACTTGAATTTGCACAAGATTGGAGGCCATTTGATGAACCTGGCTCTGATACCACTTATTAGTTTAAACTTGAAGTTTATTGTATAATCACTCAAAAAAACAGTCAGTGATCACTTAATTATTTAAAAACAACTCGCACAACCTTATAAAGGCTTTACATGCTAACAATACAGAAATAAATAACAACCAAGATTACAACTAACTATATTCCTAAAATCATGCAAGAATACTAACTACTGCAGATGTTGATGAAGACCAACTCAAACATGAGTTGTTGCATAAAACTCGGTCTCCTCAAGGTGACTTAGTTTGCTACTAACAACAACTGGAAAATGGGGAATGGAATAATAGAATCTGAGACTTCTTTAGAATAAGAGAGAATGCTCCGAGAGATAGAGGTTCAAATGAGGAGGAAGACAAGATTGTTTGGGCAGCTGATCCAACTAAAACCTTCACTAACAAATCTTGTCACACAAGTTTCAAAACCTTAAATAAGAGGCTTTCACATATCGTTTAAGGTGCGATACATGAGAGGTTGGATGAACAGGCAAACGACATTATAAGACTCGAGGTGTTTTCAATGGCAATTCTATATAGGAGAATGAGCATAGCTACAGTATAGATATTAATTCAGTGAGGCTTCATAAACATTCCATTTGAAAATGCTTATATGAGGTACAACAGGAATATTCAGAACACATCCTTGTGAACAAAGTTCATAAGAAAAACTGATAATTAGAACCAACTCATGACCTTGCAAGATGATCCTCTGCTTTTGTTAACAGATGGACATGGGTTGAAGCCTTAACTGCGTGCCTGACTTGTTAATCTCCTTGTAAATATTATGCCAGCTTAATATATTTTCATGAATACAATCAAAAAGAAAAGGTTAATTTCAGATGCCGGAACTATGTTACAGATCGGATATAGACTAGAAAGAAGATTCACGTCAACTAAACCATTGAAGTCTGCAATAGGATCGGTGCTAAATTCCGATATCAGCTGGAGCAACAATCAAGAGTAATTTATATAATCCAATGCTTAAAGGTGGTCTGTTTTTATATCATATGTCACCAGATATCCCATTATGAACAGATTACGGGACTATTTGCATTCAGCAGTTATAGGGATGTTAGGCAAGGACTCTCAAAAATCTCTTAATACATACATTGGGTTTTAAGCTATTCCTCGATCTAATTTACTAAGTGTAACCATCTTATAATCAACAAAGTATTATCAAATATATCTACATATCTATATATATATATGTGTGTGTGTGTGCTGCAATAACAGATTGAATAATTATGTATCCATCAAAAGGGTGAAGTTTATATTATAGTGACAATGGTAGCCTATGAGGATGAGCTCCAGCTTGATAGAGAGTGAGATGGTGTATGGCATCCAAAAACAAATCCTTCATCTGAGGATGTTGAGCTACCACCTGACGAGCTGCCCCCTCAAGGGCATGCAAGGCCCGCGCTTGCTCAAGAACCTTGCTGTTGCCAGCACTCAGTGCAAGGTAACACAGCAACTCAAGGCCGTGCAATTGAGCACGATCACCAGCCCGAAGCAACTTCATCAGAGATTTAACTCCACCAAACTCAATAATTGCTTTTGAATGCTGTGAGCGGTTGAAATTGTCCAGAAACACAAATTTGCCCAAGGCAACAGCAGCTTCTGTGGCCACATCCACATTCTTGCTACCAAGTTGAGAAACCAAAGGCAGGATTATCCGGGTTTCTCTAGCAGGAAATGTTCGAGCCAGACATCCAATAGATATAATAGCAGGAATCTGCAGCTCTGGATAACTTTCTTCCTGAACCACTCTCAATAGTTGATCCACAGCTGCCTTTGCAGCAGGTGAATTAGTCTTAAATGCAGCACGTCTAAGATCTGCATTAACCTCTGCCACCACCGTAATCTCCATAACAGCCATTAAACAATTAAA
This sequence comes from Erythroxylum baracoense, assembly GCA_025629805.1. Lineage (NCBI taxonomy): Eukaryota > Viridiplantae > Streptophyta > Magnoliopsida > Malpighiales > Erythroxylaceae > Erythroxylum > Erythroxylum baracoense. The sequence continues at coordinate 4,749 of JAOTAY010079648.1, forward strand.
CTGCAACTCCCCCTTTTCCTTCTCAATCATCTTAGCCAAACAAAGCAATCCTCTTGTCTCAGTAATCTTCCTGCTATTTGTCACACTCCCTTTTGACAACTTCCACAACGCCTCCCCACAACAAACCTTTAGCATATGCCGCGCCTCGGGTGCCTCCGTCTCCATCTCCTTCCTATGACTACTACTAGCATCAGAATGATAACTCCCACAGTTGCTACTGTTATTCTTTTCGAAAGTCAACTCCTTATTCAACTCAACAACCGAATGAACACTACTTTTCACAGACTGCTTGCTATCAACATTCCAAACCAAATCAGCAGATAAAGGTGACACCAACGGCCTAGTAACATTCCTCCTCACAAACTCTTCCTGCGCATACAGGTCCAGTTCAGCCATTTTTGCCACCAACTTCACGATCACAATTTGAACCCTCACCGGAGAATCCACCAGAACTCCAACAATCATAGGAATCGCAAGAGCATCAACTATCAACTTAACTCTCTCCTGATCAGTACCAATGTTAAAAAGGGCGGTTGCGGCCGCAAGTTGAGCCTCCGGTGAATCACTTTCTTTAAGCAACTTCAACAAGGGAGAAATCCCACCTTGGTCAACAATCATATTCTTGTTCCTATCATTATCACCAGCTAACGAGGCCAATTCGTTAGCAGCATCAACGCGGTCTTTAAGCTGACCCATGTGAAGAGTTGATATATAGGCCCAAACCCAAGCGAGAATGGGATCGTTACAAGCAATTGGCGGGAGAGAGAAAGAGGTACCCCCTTCAGACTCGAAGATTGCCAAGAGCCACCTCATGTCCGCTATGGAAGAATCTAAAAGGCTCGACACCTTTCGAAAATCTGCGGTGGTGGTGATGGAGAAGACTTGCCGAAGAACGCCGGAGTGCTTGCATTTGCGGACGAAAGCAAGGGTCCGGTCGAGGTTTTTCGTGATGTCGGCGGAAACGTAGCGGAGAGGGCGGTCGTAGAGGGAAGGAGTGGCGACGGAGAAGCGGACGGCAGCGCAAAGCATGTGGGAGAGGTGGTCCACTTGCTTGACAAGTTCCGAGCAGTGATCTCGCTTTGAGGAGTCGACGTTGGCGGCAGACTTGATGACTTGGTCGGCTAGTAGAATTAGAAGATAGAGCTCTTTCTGGAGCGTTTTTTCTTCATCGCCGCTGGTGATTGCGGTGGGAATGCCCGTACAAGCCGGTGTCGTTCTCATTTGCATTGTTTTCCTGTTTTAGTCGTTGGTTATGTTGTTGAATTGATACGTTTGAAGGAGAGGGCGAACACCAACTTAGTACTAAATGTTTTTCTTGTTACTATGAACAAGCTAATGAAATTTCAGTTACTGGTCCTTCAAGTCCTTTGCTTTGGATCACCATAATTACCTCTACTCGGACACCTCAAATTTGTCATATTAAGCTCTCGTACCATGTAATAGAATGTCACATCGTAGATATATGATTTACTCGTGAAAATCTAGTAAATGATTTTATAATTTTAATAAGATTCTCAGTTTTGAGGTGATTATTAAAATGATATTGATAAAACGGTGAATGTAATAGTGTATACATTTGGCCAAAGCAATCATTTCAAAATGAGCCAAACGATGTGGACAGAAGCACCAAGACTTGATTCACACGTCTTGGTCTTCTAGTCTTGCCCATCCTCTCTTCCAAATTAATTAAATATACCAAACCATCAGACCAAGACCCGTGAAATAACATTTGTTTTGATTGGAATTTGGCGAAGGCAGGGGTTGAATCACATTTTCTTTTGGCTTGCCGTGACTCAAATAGTCAAGACACTTTCAGAAGCCAACTTAAACAGACCAGTTACACAGAATCGCTTGCAATCTTTCCGATACGTACCCTTTTTTTCAAATCACCACTTTATTAGCGTTTGAGGCTAACGTGTCTCCACCTGGTCCAAGTTTTTAGGTATGATTGATAGAAAGCTATAAAGCTGATAGATGTAAAAGGGACTAATAATACGTTCACACTTCACACCTTTCTCTTTGGGAAGAAAGGGTCCAAGACTTGAGATTCCAATTTACGCTGTTTACGTGGCAGTGGAATAGTCGCTTGCTTTCTTTTTCTGTCTCAGTTGTTAAAATAAAATTCCAAGTAAAGAAGATCCAGGCAATGGCATTTTTTCTAGCTCCTCAAACCAAAAGACGTCTGTTTCCGATAAAGCTAATTATCAACCTTTCAATTGCATTTTACTGATCCAATTCTCTTTTTTCAACTTCCTTTTAATAAAAAATTCAATTCAATTACTGTAAAACCGAAATCGAGTATGAAATATCAACGAACGGTTTTGTCTGTTGTTCTTTTCAGGTATTGAGAATAGTATGAAGTGATTGGAAAACCTAAACTATAAAAAGAAAAAGTAACTGAAAGATATGAAGTAAAAAACCAATAAGCTGAATTAAACACCGTTGAATATCACAGCAAGGTGTCTAGGGATGTAAGAATCCAAATTCCAAACCATGTTTGTCCACTAGGAGTAATATAGAGACGGTGGACGAGCCAGAACAAACATAATAGAAAAAACAAGCATTTCAAAGCTTTGAAGCCAATCCATTTTGAAGTGACTTCGGAATGACGTTGTCTTTGGCATCGTTGTCCTTGGTATCCAATTCGCATGGACTAGGGGGTACGTCAACGGCTTGAGAGCAGTTGAAAAAGCCGTGTGGCTGCAATTGCATGTTCACCAGATGCGGAATCAAAGAGAATGAACAGAATAAAACAATGGAAAAAGAGCATATAGATACGAGGCACAAGGTTAAAGTACCATTAACATAAAACCAATGCGTTCCACTGGCATGACTGGCCAGTCCTCCAACCGAGGAACGTGCGTAACTCCAAATACATACCTGCAATTCACATATTCAGATAACAAAATCAAGGGAAAGCCTGTGCCCATGGCAATAGTTACTTACCAGAGAACTATATCATTTTCTTCCAAAGGTCGGTCCTGCTTAACCCATGACGCTAGTCCTTCACCAACACGTGGATTTTGATTGGGGAACTCTCCTCCTGGAAACATTTCATCAGGTGCATATGCCGTAACCCATAGATTGTGCTTCAGGAAGGCAGCCCTTCTCAAAAACTTGGCCTCTCGACCAGCCAATGGCAAGCAATTTGAACCCGGCATCAGCTTGTATCCTGTTAACTGTCCTGTCCTATTGACAGCTCTAGTGTTCCTCACCTGAAAATTAAACATAAGTTGCTGCATACGTTCAGCATATCAGGGCATAACTCTGTATACATTACAATCGGAATGTCACAGGTTCTATCCAATCGACACAACCCTTAACATTAATTGGCATCATAGGGCAAAAAGAACTGAAATCTTGAAGGTAAATTGAACGCATTTCGGTAGGTCCAAGGACATGTTACCCTTTAATTAAAACTACACCAGCATAATCAGTTGAACAAAATCTAAAATCGATGCAAAACTCGAGAGGTGCCGCATATTTATTTGTCAAGCTATGAATCAAAGAAGGTTCTTGAATGGGGAACCAAATCAGTTCCAAGCATAAAATGGTTCTAAACAAGATCAGATCATGCAAATTATTGGGAATTATAAACTCATTCAGTACAATGCATCTCAGAGAAGTCAAAATTAGATGCTATGCCAATCCTCGACAAGAAAACAGAGGGAGCAGACTGCAACCAATATCTTACAGTCCAGTGGCGAGCTGTTTGAGGATTACACTCCCGCATCGCTTGCAATTCTGATTTGAGCAGCTTCTCTTCAGCATAAAACGCATTGTTGTGAACATTGGCCTCCCCAGGTTTCTCAACTTTAACATCAACCTCAACGACCTAAAAGCATGAAACAAAAAGCTTTTATATTATTACACGAATAAATGTGAGGACATCATGATATCAAGGACAAGACATAAATATCCTCATACTAAAATGAGTACCTTCTATATAGTATGACAATTAGATTCACATAAAATCTAGAACTCCTGAAAACTATCACACGGCTCACGAAACATTCATTCCTAGTAACTAAGACATCATGAAATCAGAACATAGCAGTATCTTTTCATATAAAAATGCAATTATAGTTCATGAGTGGAATCTGCTTCTAGGTGATCACAAAACGTTTAGTACTCTTATGTGCATACCTTCGACTGGTCATAACATAGTACATGACCTCCTGTAGAAGTTGCACTTCTACCATTCAAATCGATAATGTAATTTCTAAACACATAACTAGGAAGAGCAAGGATTAAGAAAGTTGATCGAGACTCTAATATTCATTTTTGCGTCTTGTTCAAGTAACATACAAGGGTATGATAGTGTAAAAGATTGAGAATAGTATCAATAAATTCGTCAACAAAATCACATCATCAAAGAGTCCTTTATATACTCCGCAAACGCAGATTTTCCCTTTCTGCTGGCCATTAGTGTGTAAAGATTTGACAAACTACAGATATTTTCTCCAAGAAAGAAAACAAATTTAGATCTGGTTCACAAGAATTGAATGTCAGGCTCAATAAAAGAAAAGGTCAGGAAAGTGGAGATTTTACTAAAATCATTTTGATTAGAAGTATATGTTGAGAAAATAGTAGAACCAACACTATCAAAAGCCTGGCAGTTTATCAATGAATCAAATAGAAACACAGTTTACCTGATTAAAACTTTCACCAGGCTTGCAGTCAACAGCCATGTCCATACGGGCAACAAAAAAGTGCTGATGGACTGGGGCATATAGACCTGGGGCAATAGTTGTACCATATTTTCGGATCTCTCCAGGCTGCAAGGCTCCTAAACTCAAGATACCTGTAAGCTTAACTTCAGCTTCTATTTTCCCATCCTGTAACAATAGAGCCCATTCAAGTATCATGTTACAAGTGAATAAGAATAAGCAAACGTACAGCTTTAGTGCTAGATTTTTATAATATATTGGTCTGCAACAAGAAAACAAATTAGATCCCAAGATTAGATACACGAAAATGCTACAAGTAAAAACATGTCTTGAACCAATTATACTATATCCTTTAAAATATCAGAAAGCTGAAGTAGATTTCGTCTTTTTGGCAGCAGATAGTGAAGATAAAACCAAACAAGCATTCTAAGCATGACAGCTAACAAGTACAGAGATGCATACAAGGTGGAACAGAACTGAAATGAGTCTAACCTAAAATTGTTTACCATCCGTCATATATATTCCTCTAGGAAGCAATTATTGAAATGTCACTGTTACAATATTATTGAATGTTTGCTATAACAAATTCTGAACCTTTCGACAGCAGGGAGATTTTTTTCACAAGCCACAAGCTCCATCAACTAACAAAAGGAGATTTAAGCACATAACAAGAATCTAGGAAAAGTCCCTGCTTGCCTGATAGAAATGCCAAAAGAATCCGTATTCATAATTTGCCACCGTGCATATGAAGGATACAGAGAGCCGTCTAGATCTTCGTACTTCTGCCAAACCTGTTCTCCAGTCTTGATGCTTCCATAAAAGGCCATGATCCTCCTCATGCAAACAGACACAGTTTTCAATTGTTTCAACACCTCCACTGAAGTTAGTAAAGTGGGCATCAAAATATTTTATATAGCCCAAGCAGTCACATCCCTATGAAGACAGTTCTCATTATCAGATATCAGAAAATGGTGATACTTATGACAAAGAAAAGTTTTTAATGGAAAAAAAGATCAAGGCATAAGCACTCTGAGATAATTAGTCACCCGACCTTCTTAAGGGAATGAGCATTTTTACCAAGGCCATCTTCCCCTGCATCAAAAGCATTCTTCCGGTAATGTGGATCATTTGGGTCTCCATAAGGCACAACCATCTCTACAAAGCTTATCCTGTGAGCTACAGGTCTCCGACCCCTATTTCCATCCACATATGCAACAGAATGTATAACTAAACCCTCTCTAGGAGTGAATCCAACACGAAAGTTCCACTGCACATCAGCAACAATGTCACACTATTATTATATATAAGTTATCTTACAAAAGCATAAGTTAATAAATCAACTTAACAAGCCATGTACCTTCTGCCATTCAACAAAGTATCCATTGACACGAAAGCTTGGACCTTCAGGTTGAATAATTTGTAAAGGTTTCACATCACTTCGATCAACACCACCTCTTGTTTTAGCTGCTGTATAGTTCCTTAATGGATCAGCTGGAGGCAGAGGAATAAGTTTACGATCTTCAAACTCTATCACCTTCATGTTCTGAATATCTACAAGAACATAGATGCCCTCAACTGGGCGGGCATATCCATTTTCCATCGGACAGTCACTTTCAGTTCTGCAGAATATAAGTGGTTTAGCGAGTCTTCTGCTCGGAGCATCAACATCACTATGATAACCAACGCACCTGGAATATGTTATGAAGTTAGACTAGTCATGGCTCTCATAATAAATAAATTTCAGATAAGATTAGTTAGACAACTGGAGTTACTGTAATTTACCAGGGATCAACCATCACAAGGTCCATATCTTCAATACCCCTTTTCTTCATGGCCTCTCTAAAAGGTGGGAAGTCCTTAACAACAGCTTCACATTCAGCATACTCAACAGCATCCTGGATTTCCAAAGTATGAATATGAGGAAAGATGGTGACATAAATTCCTAGCACATCCAGTCAAGAAACAATATTACCCTCTTAATATACTGATGCACAACGTTAACGATTGGTTCAAATAATGATACAGCTAATAATATGGAATATGAATGTAGGTAATGTAACACAAATTTAAATGCCAATTAATCTTTCAGGGGACATGGCTCAGGGTCTCAACACACCATAGCTGTCTTTATGTAGGAATGCCTCTATATCTACCAGGATTATCAATCTTCGTGGGTATATTTGTTTATTGATGGGAACTTTGTGTAAATATTATGCTTTTCGATGTACTAAAAAAGCTTGTCAAGATTATTTTCAGGAGCTATCTCTCCTTAGCGTTATGACCTTTTTGGAATACCCAGAAATTACCGAAAAACTCCCCTTCACATTTATCTAAATATTTAATCTCTGTCAATCCTGATCAACATTAACAAATGTTTCCATTATTAAAGCTTAAATCTACTTGAAGAGTGAACGCAAATAAAAATGGATCGCAAGGCAATAGAGCAAACCATCGGAGGCTGAACATCTGGAACAACTTTTGATGAAATTACTTTCCCCCTATGATGCCCACCTCGAGTAACAGCGTGTACTTCAGATAGCTCCACAATCCATATGCTAGTTTCATTTGACCTTTTGTTATAAACAACAAGTCTAGCCCTCCTGGGAGGCAGTTTGGTAGGAATTATAGGCCCACCTTTTGTTTTAGGAAGCAGCGATGGTTGGAAGGGAGGAAAAAAATATGCATCTGCCAGTGCAACAATGTGTTTATCTGGTTCAAATAGAACCACTTCAACGAATCGCATGCTATCTCTGACCTGAACTCAGGAAAAATGATGAACAAATCAACATCAAAAGTGAAAAAGGACCATTACTTAAGAGAGAGAGAGAAACAGTGAGACAAAAGCCATTGCCAACCTCTGGAGTGGCTCCAGCAGTCCTGACAGTTGCCACTGCCACAGAGATTTCAGCGGCGGACAAAGGATCCAAAGGGTGACTGGTCTGCGCCCTCAACATAACTGGGACGCCTGCTGAAGAAGTAAGAAATGAGGGTCAGTCACGTAACACGAGCTAACAATCAAAAACATGCCTTCCCTCCATACTAATTATGGTGAACTGCTTAGCATTTTAATTCCGAAGATAATTTCCTGGATTAACACAAATGCTAATTAACAACCTAATTTTTCCTCCGTCATTAGTAGATAATGGACGTCACATGAGTAAAAGGGTTTTGGCAGGACCAATTTTCAATAGTCAATAAATCAGCTTGACGCAACCATTGCTGTTTATCCTATTGATCCATTAATTTTAAAGCCAACTCTTGTTTCATGTATATAAACATTCAAATAGACTTTTGAGTTTCAGAGAAGAGATTGATAAAATGGCCCTTAAAGAGGAATCAGTAATGAACCATGCACACTTCATGTACGAAAACAACAAGAGACACTTTAGCATTGAGAGAAACATAATATTTTGAAAAGTTTCGACTGTTAAACAACAAACACATGTATTGACTTTTATTAAGAACAGTTCTCGTAAATATACCTAAATTAAAGTGAGATAAATAGATCATGAAATCTGACTCTCGACTAGCGAATGAGTCATGCACCGAAAAAGGCACATCAAAAGACGATATCTCCATACCAGGAAAAGAAAAAGATAAGAAGAAATAAAACAAAAAGATCAAGATAGAGAAACAATGACAAAAAGAAAATCGGAAAGAGAGAGAGTGTGTCGTAGTATGCCTTTGGTAGCGTTATTAGAGGAAGCCTCAGGAAGAGAATCGACAGTCCGAATCACGGACTGGACGGCGACGGTGCTCTTCCTGAGCTGATCGGCAGACGGAGCGACGGTCCAATCATGCACGACATTCTCCGCGGGAGCAGCACGGTGGGGAGGGGCGGCGCCGGGACAACAAGAAGGCGGCGGCGGGGAAGAGGAAGATCGAGACGTCGTCTTTTGCGAAGCTGAGGCCATTGCAGGGGGTTTGCGAGCTCGCCAATTCCACCTAAGTATGTCTCTATACAATCCACTGACATACAGCAAATCCTCTCTCTTCACTCTCTCTCTCTCTCTCTATATCTCGCTCTCGCTCTCACTCTCACTCTCACTCTCCACAACCACTTCACTCTTTAAGAAGAACCTTCAAGAAACTGAGAATCGAGAAAAAGGATCCACAGAGATTATGTTTCCTTGTTTGGATTTTTCCTTTATTAGTGCGATAAATAAATGCGAAACAGAAGTGCGAGAATGCTTGTGCGGGATTCAGGATTGTGATCGTATTCAAGCTAAATACAGAAACGAGTGGAGAGAGAGTGCAGTAGGGTATCTATGCCCATATTTATTTCTTTATATAAAATTACAAGGGCTTATCAAATCAAATAGAGGAAGTTGCTAGTAATAAGATAAGTGGTGAGATCGATAGGGGTGTTCTTGTGAAAATGGATGATTTAATGGGGACCAAAGAGTAAACTTTTTGTTAAGATGATAAGACTCAAATTTGCAAGGAAAGAGAAGCATTGGCTGTATTTACATGTAAGGACTTCTTGGTCTTGGGGCATTATCTTTTCCATTAAAGTCAAATCTGAGAAAATTTCTGCTTTTATGATTTGACAAAGTGGAAAATAGAAACAATACTTTAATGTAGGATTAGGTTACTCATTTGTGTTACTCTATTTTTAAAATAGAATAATAGAAAGCTTTTGGTGTAAGGATCTTTGTGATTTTTGTAAAAACCTCTTTGTGACATTAAGTTACAAAAAAATGAGACAGATCATAAGAGACATGTGTACTTTTCTTTATCAGTTCATAAGTTATTTAAAAATTATGATTCACGAATCTTTATTAGCCATTAGGGTAGGTTTCAGAAATAACATAATGTGGTGAGTAATAATCGGATGCTCTTTTATAAGCTCTGAAGTGTTTGGACTTTGGAGTGATTATAAGTTGCAGTGTTGCAAATCAACGTCACGTCACGGATCCAATAACAGCTGTCAAACTTGTCCGTGGGTTGATGCTACGTTTGAAAGCTCCGAAGTCGGCGAAGACAAAATTTGCTTATGTGGATCGTCACTCACTTTGTCCATGCTCCCTGGTACATCCGCTGTACTCACAGCCTCGCTTACGTCCTCAAATTTTCTGTCCCATTTTTTATGTATCTACCTATTTTATTTAATCTCAATTATTTATTTTTATGGAGGCTCACAAAAATAAATGATTTAGATTAAATAAAACAAAATAAGTACATGAAAAATGGGACAGAAAGATCACGTCCCCTCACTTACATTACATGTTTACCGTATTATATTTTTATATTATCGTAACCCCAAATCTGGCACGACATCTTCTCACGTCCTGGTGTGGTACAAATTCAGCTCCACTACCGTTTTTTGTAAAATTGGAAATGAGGTTTGGGTTAGAGTCAGAGAAGCATTTTGTGAGGAGTGAAAATTTGTACCATTCTGCTCTTGGTAGAAATTGCTATAATCGGACTTTTGTGAAAGTTTATAGTTACACAACATTCATCATATAATTTTATTTAAGTTTCATTAATAGTGAAATCTCGTACTTGTTCATTCTCACACATGAAATAAGGTATCCATTAGACAAAGAATGTAGTTGAAATCTTCCGCTCCATTTGATTTGGTTTTAATTTGATTTTATCAATACTAACTCACTTTATTTGGGTAATTAATGGTAGTATAATTAAGAGCCGCACTCGCGTTTCCGAGTAGTACAAAACATAGATGCGAAAGCTTGGGGTATAAGCACTTTGTAGGTTCTAAATAGTTTTTAGTTGAGTTGTGTTTAAACATGTTTAAAAGAAAAACTCGGAATCTAAATTGTATTTAAACGTTCTTTATTTAAAAAAATTGATAGTGGCTATTTTCTTCAAAAAAAATGAGATTTAAAGAGGTTTTTCTTTGAAAACATGGAAATTGCAATATTTGTTTGAAGTGAAATGAGGTTGAAGGAGTTTTTATTTAGTAATATATAAATTAATTGTTTTGAATAATCTATTTGACAAATTGATAATTCAATAAAGGGTAAAAGACAGGAACTACACTATAATTTAAATAAATTTTTAAAAATTTGCTAATTTTCAAAAAATCTTTCAATTTTAAAATATCTTTTCTGTTAAATAACGAATCAAATATTGTTGACATGATGAATGATATCCCAACTCAACTTTTAAATTCAATCTAAACTAAAAATTTAATATAATTATCTTAAGTTACTATAATCTATTGTAATTGTCTTAAATTATTAGCTTTAGTTAGATTTAATTAGTTTGAGTGTAAGAGTTGAGTCACTATATTAATAACATATAATTCATATGTTATTCATGAAGGCTTGATAATGGCCTAGTCTCCCTCGTAACCACCACGAAACGACATCGATTTGGTTTAATTGATTAAAATAATATTATTTTATTTTTCAAAATTTAAAACTTATAGTTTAAAACAATATATTTTTTATATAATTGATCAAAACGGCGTCGTTTTGATGGTGAGAGTTGAACCTTTTGAGTCGGACTTAAGGGCAGCCCCTTATACCAAGCCCTTATGAAAATTTGGTCAATTTATATTGGTCCTTTATCTTAATATTCGGTCAAATTGAAAATTTGAAATCGATGCTCAAATCAATTGTGTTTCACTATTTATATTTTAACGTAAATATAAACATACGAGTTTTTCTAATAATTAAAATTTTAAAATAAATTTCAAAAAATTATAATTTCTTAATTTACAAAAAAAAAATCTTGTTTCTTTTACTTTAATGGGACGTATACCTCCTAAAATTTAGATGTGCTTTTAGAGTTGCGAAGATAATACAAGATTTTGTAATGCTTGCAGAGTTAAAACATTTTATAAGAACCAATTGGACCACCGCTCAGGGCAAGGGTGAGAATAATTAGTAATTACCCCCTTAATGCCTAATCCAGTTTTGATGCATTGCACCTTTTGTCAGAGAATTCTGGTTGGCTATTATCCAGAATATGCAAAATCATTCAAACGAGCTAATCAAGCTAGCAGCAATAACATATTGACATGCATGCATGCATGCTGGACCATCTTGTACGGTGAGAGAGGCAAATTGAGACGAGTGGAGTTAGTCCTAATTTAATAAGGCAACTATCATTAGTTTAATTACAGAATAATCTGATAATGGAGGTATGTAAGGATGAGGATGATGATGATGAGTCAGCTTTTGAATAATAAAAGGTAAAGAATCATTATCAAGTAGAGATGTTTGCTAATAACATCCCAAGTACTTCCATGGTGATAGGGGGAAGTAAAAAGGAATCTGATAGTGTAATAACCACTCGTTGTTGACATATAATTAAGATATTTGCTAATGGCTATTTGATAAGATAATGATAAAAAGTTATGGTCTAGTTTTGTATTGTCTGGGATCACTTTCTATTTGTACTACTACATTCTTGTTTTTTAAGCCGTTAATAAGAACCACTCGTTGTTGACATATAATTAAGATATTTGCTAATGGATATTTGATAAGATAATGACAAAAGCTATGGTCTAGTTTTGTATCGTCGGGGATCACTTTCTATTTGTACTACTACATTCTTGTTTTTTAAGTCATTAATAAGACTTACATTGGTGGGTGATTTTTGGAGCTAACTGTTAAAGATGCTTCTTTGTAATCATAAGATTATAAGTTTAGGTCACAAAAATAACCTCTTTATAAAGATATAAAAAAAAGGTTGCGTATATTATAAAACTCCCAAAACTCCTACAACGTGAAGAGTCTTTAGCAATTCTTGTGCTTGAGTAGTTGGCTCTAATAAGACTTGAATTAGAATGCCAAAAAATATCTAGTCATTAGTGGAATACAGTGGCAAAAATAAAGTATACATTATTTAAATAATTTATTAAATAATGTAATCTAAAATAAGTCAATACTTTTGACTTAAAGTGGTGATTTGAGACCTTTTACATAAAGTGACTCAGGCTCTATCACTTAAAAATTGATGCTAACTATGTTAAGTTAGACCTTTTAACTTTGACAGCATTACAGAACAAAAAGAAATATGGAGATTGACCTCCACACAGCTCCTTAATATGAACCATCTGTTTGCACCAACTCCTCAAAAGGAACCCCACCCCTCCACACAGCTCCTTAATATGAACCATCTGTTTGCACCAACTCCTCAAAAGGAACCCCACACCATCTTTCAGAAGTGGACCATTCTGCATAGTTGTAAGCATCATTGCATGAATTTTGTCTATTTCTGAAATTATAAAAAATTTATGGGCTAAGCACAAGTGAGGAAGCAAACAACTAGTTCATGTGATGTAAGAATCAAATGCCAACAGTAAAAAGTAGATACAGTGACCTTCCACATTTTTGCCCTCTTTTCATCTGTTTTGTCGCTCTCCTTTTGCAGAGTTACAGAAATAGCTACGATTCTAAGGCTCAGACACATACCATCTCTTCTTCCCATTATCTCTTTAATTTGATGCGTTTACCATTTTCTTGGATAATTCCTTCCTTTTCTAGTAACACGACCACTGGGGAAGCTTACATAGCACGTTCCAATATAATCACAAAATCATCGAACAAGTGTGTTATCAACAAGTTGTTGTAACCTTAGCCAGCTATACAACTTTTGATGCGGAGACTGATTCAATAATTATTTTATTTTAAATTAAAGATAATTATAGAATGAGTACAATCTAACAATCTCTCCTCCTCCGTGCAAGAGATTTAACATTAGCAACTACTTTTACTTTACTCTTAAAGTGTCGGTGAAGGCGAAAACTACTTGTCCTTCGGAGGAACTGATGTTCTGGTTCTGGTGGTGGTGGTGGTCACAGGATGAAAAATGATGGTCCGTGAGATGACCTGCGGTGGGGTAATATTATCCAGGTTTTTGTTCACCAGCCCATTAATTGCCACCTGTAAAAGCCTAAACGCAGAATCAGATGTTCACTTAGCCGTCTGCCATTACTCGCCAAGGTGTATCTTTCTCAATAAATGTCTAAGCTGTTACGGTTTTCGCTCCGATTTGATTGTATTTACTGTTAATTGATTTTTTTAGCGGTTAGTTGATAGTTGATTATATCGGTTGATTTGACTAATGAATATCATCAGCTGTTTATTAAAGATATTTGACGAAATTAACTATTTAGTATTAGCTATTAATGTGTAAAATAACTTATGAAGGCATAATTTTAAAAAAATTATAAAGGTATTAATATTATATTTCTTAGTATTTTGTTGAATATTCTTATAAGAATTTAGATTTAGATATTTAATTTTATAAAAATTAAGTTTATAACTTTAATAATAATAATAATAATCCAATTTCAAAATTTCTATTAATATGAATAATGTAGCGAGCTACATCATATTAGTATTTTTATATAATATGTATGAATTTTATTATTTAATAAATTAAAAATATCTATAATTATAGTATGAAACAAATACGATATATAGTAGTTATGTACTAAAAATATTAATTTGATGTGACTCTTTATGTTCAAAAATTTAATATTATGATATTTTTAAATGTAAACTAATATTATAAAATTAAATAAAGATTTAAAAGTTTAATCAACCCCTTTATTATATTCTTCCAAACTTCACGACATAATTGTACGATAAAAAGCCAACTTTAAAAACACACAAAGCAAAAGTAAAGAGTAAAGTGAAGGGCAATATTATTATTAGGCAAACCGCTAACTTCAAAAGCTCCTCTTACGAAGCTTTTAGAAATCAGCTTATTGGGGTTAAATAAGCTAACCAATAAATCATTTACCAAAGACATCAATAATTTATTAAGATGGTCAAAAACTAACTTTTAATTAATAAGCTAAAAAAAAACTAATAAGATGTTTGCCAAACCCCTCATTTGTTTCAATCTTCAATGAGTTTAGTAGCGGTCTCTTTTTTCAGCAGTGAAATTTATACTAGTGAACTCCACATTAAAATTGGAATTCTTATTTCTAAATGAGAACATTTTGAACCACTAGTTTTTCAATGGGGATTTAATAACAAATTAATTCATAAATAGAAACCACTATTTTATTGTGGTTTAGAGTCTTTATGTGAAAAATAAGTACTTAACATAATTTCTCTAAAATTCTCATAATTAAATAAAATTTTAACAATTTAGATACAATTTTCCAGTTACAATTATAGTCCCATAGATAAAAAATTACATCTAAATATCTACAAGTAATTTTTTGAGACTTAAAAACTACATTTAGATATAAATATTTTAGATATTAGATATGCCTCTTTTAACCTTAAGACCAAAAATTATAATTAAGAACATAAAATTGTTAATCTCTCTCTGAACTTTAAATTAAATTGTCCCTTTTAAATTTTAATTTTTTATCTTACACAACTAAACTTAAATTTTAATAAATTTTCATATATTAAAAATAAGAACAAAGAATTCTAATCTTAAGAAAATTCAACTTCCTAATAATATTGTTGTAAGTTTGTTCCTATTTGAGTATCGTATCACTAATAAAAAAGTCATTTTGATAAAAAGGACAATAATAAAGCTAAGATGACAATTTTCATATTGAAAATATCTTTTTTTTATCCAAATTATCAAGAGCATTATTAGTTGGACTTTGTTAAAGTTGACGTGATACACTATTTAAAAATTGACATTTCTCTTTAAATTTGAAAGATTGGCTTGTCAATAAGGCAATTGTTGAAACCCTAAGTTTTGTTAGCATAATCATATAAGTATTAACAAAATTTAGTTAATACTTTGACATGTAGATTGTCATAAAGATGATATATCAATAAGAAAAGAAAACAAAGTCCTGTTAGTAGGCAAGGCACATTGGTACATTCTTAAAGATAGCGAAAATTCTAACAATCAACAAGGATTGACATGTAATTAGTGGAAATTATAAATGAAGGGCATGATTGTACGTGAGAATTGATGATGGTCAGTATAACTAAGTTATGTTAAGTCCAACAATGTGTGAAAGTACTTGACTTTGACGAAAAAACTCAAAGGTATGAAATTCTTTGATTTTTCCTATACAGGTTGTCCATATCGTTACTTAACTTAGTCATGTAACGATGTGATTATATCATGAGTGTGCTTATATGGATCATGCACCATGATAACCCCAAATGACTAATCGAAGGCTTATCAAGAAATTTGCTAGTTCAAGAGTCAATTATTTTGATGACATATAAAAAGAAAATAAAGAAAGCAACTAAAGAAGTTGGAGCATTACCTAAAATTATAGGAGAAATGGGAGTACTTCCTATAATTATGAAGAGGGGTTGAGCTTCATTCAAAATCATGTTCTCCATCTCTTTAGTAGAGTTAATGACTAAAAGTTGCAACTCCTCTTAAGTTAATGGATTTAATGGAAGTAGCAATTTTTAACTTACGTCTTCAATGAATTCTTATAAACTTTTATAAAGGTAAAATGTTTAGTTGATTTATGAATTATATACATTCATTCATTTTCATATATATAAAGTTTAAAAGCTTAGGGAGAATGTTTTGTTATAAATAGTTTAAGTAGAGAGTTATTGTAAAAGTTATATTATTTTGTTCATTAGAAATAGCTTAATAAAAGGTTGGTTTATCATATTCCTCTCATCTATTTTTTATATTGAGTTGTAAATACACTTGTGTGGCTGATTGTGAGAGCAACGTTTAAATAAAAGTGAATGTAAGATGTGCAAAAGTTAAAAGGAATGTTATTTAACAATCACGAAGGAATAATGAGTTAAGTTTTAACATACTTAATATTGACCATGGAACAATGACTTTAAATTTTTTTCTCATTTTTTTGTGTCTAGAAAAGTCTCATATTACATAGAGAAAGTTTAAGATCTTTGGTAGAAAGTTTTACTGTAAATAGTTTATCTAAAGAGTTCTTTACATAGTATTTCGAAGAAGATGTGTCTCAACTTTCTTTTGTTTTATTCGTTATGAATAGCTTAATAAAAGGTTTCTTTTATCGTATTTCTCTCTTGTACATTTTTAAATTGATTTGTGGATACACTTGTGTGGTTGATTATGAGAGCAATGTTTGAATAAAAGTGAATGTAAGGTGTGCAAAAGTTATATAAAATGTTGTTTGACGATCATAAAGGAAGACTGAGTTAAGTTTTAGCAGACTTAACTATGGACCAAGGCCTTTGAAAATTTTCTTATTTTGTTGTGCCCAGAAAAGTTTGATATTACAGATGGTATCAACACTCAATGAGGATTTCCAATTATTTATGATCAATCTTAGGCAAAAAAAATTTGAGTAAAGGATTGCTATAGTAAAGGCAATGATTAGTCCGTTAACTCCAACATATAAAGAATAGTTCTATTATTGGAACTTTTAAAAGTTTTATGG
Organism: Erythroxylum baracoense; assembly: GCA_025629805.1. Lineage (NCBI taxonomy): Eukaryota > Viridiplantae > Streptophyta > Magnoliopsida > Malpighiales > Erythroxylaceae > Erythroxylum > Erythroxylum baracoense. The sequence continues at coordinate 21,717 of JAOTAY010079648.1, forward strand.
CATAACCTTCAAGAAATTTTAAGAGAACTCAAGGGACAGTCAAAAGGTCATGAGGAGATGAGCTACAATTTTTTGGTATATAAATGTGCGATGGTATAAAATTATAGTCAACTCGAGACAACTTTGATGAAAGTTCAAGAATTATATATTTTCAGTGGTAAGTAAAATGTTAGAAAACTCAAAATCCTTTTATAATAGATAGAGTAATACTTTACAAAGATAAAAGGAGTTGATTAAAAAATGTCAATCATAATAATATACATGGTGAATGATGCTGCGTTGTGATAAAGGATCTGGATCTCCAACTACAAAATGGATAAATCTCTTATGAAGAAGCTAATAGAATAGTTCCTTCCTAATAACACTTCATATCTCTCGAAGAAATCTTTGAAGTGATTGATACAAGACATTTTAGTAAGGAAGTATGTGAGACAATTCATATCTTTGATATTGGATGTGTAGAATATGTCAAAGGAAGATAAGTTATTCAACTTCATTGCTGACTTACAAGGTTAGGCACAAATAAAGCCTTAGAGGTAAAATATGAAGGACCTCTTTAGTGCAATTATGATTATAGATGTTTTGGTGGATCTGATCTCTAATTATCATTACCAATCATGATCAATAAAGATGGCAAAAAGAATGTTGAAAATTTGAAATGACTAAAAGAAGCAAAAAGAATACATAGGTCTTTTTATTGTAAGGCAAAGAAGTGGTTAAAACAAAATGTTGTTTGCTTCATTTGCAAAGGGCTACACTTTGTTCATGAACATACAAAACATAAGATGAGGGATGAGAAAATAAATTCCATAATAATGAAGAATCAAAGAAAGGAAGTGGAAAGCTTGACAAATGAAGGTTACCTTAACAATTATATTATACTGGATGCAATAATTATTAAGAAGGATTGTTCGAACAAATGCAAGCTATTCAATATAAAGGATAGATGGTACACAGATGATGTACTTGTGAAAAGGAAGACTTGTTACCATCTTCAAATTTTAGTTAAAGAGTTTTCAAAAGAACCACTTGCGGAGGATTTCTAACAAATTATTTCAATAACGTTAAATTCTTTAGGTGAAGGTGATTTTTTAAACCTTAAGCTTAGTTGGTGGAATTATGCAAGCATTAACAGGTTTTGGTTAATGTTTGATATGCAAGTTAGTATAAGGATGACATGTCAACTAGAAAATAAGGCAAAATCTTATGAGTAGGTGAAACATATTGGCACATTCTCTATAGTAGATGAGGATGAGCAGGAATTCCCAACAATTGGAGAGAGTTGTCATGAAAATCATAAATGAAGGGCTTGATTGCATAAGATAATTAACTATGATCAATTGAGTCCAAGGATGTGCAAAAGCATTTGACTACCATGAAGAATTTTAAGGTCATCAATTAGCAAAGTTACTTAGGTTATTACTTAAGTTAGTCATAGAGAAATCTGATTATACCATGAATGTATTTAAATGGATCATGCACTAAGGTGACTCATAATGGTGAATCGAAGGCTCATCAAAACATTTATTAGTTTATAAGATAATAATATGATGATATATGACAAGAACATTAAAGATAGAAGACATAAACCTTCCATAAAATTTAAGAGACCTTAAAAAAATTCCTTCATCTTTAAAACTCTCAGAATTTTTTTTAGTTTTCAATTTTTCATAAAAATCCCTTCGTTTAGACTTTAGTTAAAAAATAACGATAAGATACACACAATATAAACATCATACATAGACTAATTAAATGTTATTTACGCGACGATTTAACTCATTTTTTAAAACTCGAACTGAACTAACTAACTCATATTCAAACTAATAATTTGTTATAATTATCTTAAATTATTAATTTAAGTCAAATTTAGTCAGTTCAGGTCAGACATAAAAGGTGATTTGGATTACCATAGTAGTGATATTCGATTAATTTACATTTGATGTTCTTGTTATGTGTGTTTTATTATTTTTTTAATCAAAGTTTAAGAGAAAATTTTTTCTAAAAAATTTTAAATTAAAATGAGTGTGTTTTAATTTCTTAAAATACAGAAGAGTTTTATGTTTTTTACCCAAAACATTAAAAAATAGTGAGTTTTATGTGGGAATGCTATCTAACACAATAGGAGAAGTGAATGTACTTTTTAAACTTGTGAAAAAATGGGTTAGTAATATGACAAAATAGCAAACTTCATCCTAGATCATGTTCTTGATCATCTTAATATAATTAGTGATTAGAAAGGTGTAATTCCCTACTAAATTGGTAAATTTAATTAAAATCATGACTTTTAACTTAAGTAATCTTTAAATTCTTGTAAACCTAAAAAAAAATTGGCATACTATGATACAAATAAAGGATCCCTCGTAAAGAGATCCTTATAGTTTTTATAAGTCTTTTAATCTTTTGTAGTTAACCTAAATTTGTAAATAAGTAGTACTTATCTCTTACGGATTTAGCCTCAGCCTTTTTTTCCTACCTAGTTTGATTTAATAGTTATGATGATGATGATGATGATGATGATGATCATAATAATAATAATTTATTTTTATTATATTTCTATTATTATATTATTATTATTTTTCTTCCTGTCGTTTGGAAACAACCTCTCTAGTAATTAAGTGTAAAGTTGCATATTACTGAACCTCCCCAGACTCCAAGTTTCAACAGAATTTGTACTGGGTTGTTGTTGTTGTTGTTAAACCTAGAAAAAATATCATATTTAATTTATTTATGAATTATGTAGATTCAATCATCTATTTATAAAGAGTTTAAGAAATTTATCACTATAAAAGATTTTGAGTAAAGAATTTTTAAATATTCTTTGTAAAGTATTTTGAGAAAATTTTTTTGAGTTCCTTTTTTATTATTTATTATAAATAGTTCAATAAAAATGTTAACTTCATCATCTTCCTTTCATCTATTTCTTTTGATTGAGTTCAAGAGAAACACCTAAATATGAGTGAATATGACATAAGATTTGCAAAACTCAAAAGAAGTGTTATTTGACAATTGGACTTGTTGAGTTGTATATATGTTGTTAGGAAGACTGTGTATAGGTTGATTCCTATGTAGGGTGCATTGGATGTTTTAGTAAGTGATAAAATAGGAAGTTATTTATTGTGTTTCCTCTTCTAGGTTGAAGTATCAACTATTTATTTGTGTATGTATTTTTGTCAAACTAAGAAAAATAAAAAGGTTCTTCTTTGATTTTTACATGGTATCAATGCTAAGGTTTTTGGATTTCTCCAAAATTTTCTGATTTTTTCCGATCAATTTCTATTAAAGTTTAGATTGCATTACTTTGGTGTTAGATCAAAAATCTAACATCACCAGTCTGTTCCTCTCTCACTCGTCGATAAAACCCCATAATCTCACCATTGATTGCTGCTCCATTTGCCTTAACGTGCCGCCCATTGATTTGGTGGTTTAGTTTTCCAATCTCCCCCTCCAATGCATATCTCATCTCACCGTCACCACTAATCTGCTCAGACAACGTCAATCAATCATTTTCCATCACCATCAACTGACTTCATCCTCGAAAAAACCATTGGAAGTTTCCAAAAAGCCACTCTCTTATTGATCTTTCTCTTCGACGAGCATGACTTGACACCGCTGGCACCAACAAACTCATAATCAACTGGGGCTTTCCATTCCTGGTTACAATTCAATCTTCCCTAAAGCTACCAAAACTCGGTTTTACTTTGGCTCCTCCCTGGTTGATTCATTCAAACTTAGTTCATAATGGCTCCTAACTTAGCTCAATGGTAAGAGGCGTCCGCGAAAGTGGAACAAAACCGTGAGGTTGCGAGGTCGAGTCGCAGCCAAAGCGGACAATTCTGATTAAGGTTGGATGCCGCGGTATCACCCGCAAACACACGCCGCAGTATCACCTGCAAACACCTACGGGTGGGGTGTGGGGTCCAACACAAGTTGATCATCTAAAGGCATGTTTGTTGGCTAAAAGGTATACACAGACTTATGGATTGGATTATTATGAAACATTTTCTCCTGTGGCCAATATGTCTTCTGTTCACTTGTTTTTTATCCATAACTGCCATTCGCAATAGCTTCTCTATTAATTGGACATTAAAAATGCCTTTCTACATAGTGAGTTTCTGGAAGAGTTTTGGTATGATTCGATGTGAGTCTGATCACTCTATCTTCTATAAATATACATCATTAGAACAAAGTGTATATCTGATTGCTATGTGGACGATATTGTCATTACTGGAAGTGATCAAGGTGGGATTGAACAATTGAAGAAACATTTGTTTCGTCATTTTTAAACAAAAGATTTGGGTTTACTCCGATACTTCCTTGGTAGAGAAGTTGCTTGATTGAAACCTAGTATTGTACTCTCTCAGAGAAATTATGCATTGGATATTCTAGAATAAACAGGAATATCATATTGTAGACCAATAGACTCTCCTATAGATCTTAATTCAAAGCTTTTACCTGGTTAGGGAGAGCCACTTGCTAATTCTGGATGATATCGAAGTTTAATAGGAAAACTTAATTATCTCACCATCACGCAGCCTGATATTTCTTTCTTTGTTAGTGTTGTTAGTCAATTTCTACAAGCTTCATGTGATAATCATTAGGATGCAGTTATTCAAATTTTGAGATACATTAAGGGTGCACCAGGAAAAGGATTATTATATTAAAACCAGAGTCATTCACAAATTATTGGATACTCTAAAGTTGATTGGGCAGGTTCTCCATCTGATAGGCATTCTACTTCAAGCTTTTGTGTTCTTATTGGAGGAAATCTTACATCTTAGAAAGTAAGAAGCATGATGTTGTTGCCAAATTAAGTGAAAAAACAGAATATTGTGTAATGGCTTTAGCAACTTATGAGCTTATTTGGTTCAAGCAATTAGTTTAAGAGTTAAAGTTTACAGAAGTATCACAGATGAAGTTATTTTATGATAATCAAGTTGCTCTTTGTGTTGCATTTAACCCAGTGTTTCATTAAAGAACCAAACACATAGAAATTGATTGTTGCTTTATTCGAGAGAAAATTTTATATCGTTGCATCACTATTTGTCATGTCAATTTAATCAATCAACTAGCAAATATCTTGACCAAATATCTCAAAAGTTATAGTATTCACTTTATATGTAACAAGCTTGGTGCATACGATTTATATGCCCTAGCTTACGTGTTGAGTTGTATATAAGTTTTCAAGAATAATACATACAGGCCAATCCATGCATGATATTTTAGTAAGTGATAAAATAGAAAGTTATTGGTTGCGTTTCCTACTCTAGGTTCAAATATAAACTATTTATTTGTATACATATTTTTGTCAAAAAGGTTCTTTTCTTGTTTTTGCAAAATTAAACTTGAAAGTGCTATAAAAACGTTTAATTATTTTTGTCCTCATTCTGATGTATCGAAAACCACACCATCTGAAAACTAAATCTTAATTATCTGAAACCTTAAATTTGAATTCGAGCCAACTCATGAGCCACCACCACCTGTGCTCAGCTCATCACTTTGATCATTATATCCTTGGATTCTCCATTCCCTCGGAGGCAACACCACCAAATGAAACCGGTCCTTCACGTATTCTCCAAACAGCTTCTCTTTTTGTCTCATCATCTCCCTGCGATCTCCCTTGCTGACTTATCCAACCTTCCCTCCACCGCCTCTAAAACTAAAATTAGAACTGAGGCAGGTCGGGTTCAGGTCCTTGCTGGCCCGAGTTCGGCTCTAAAAATTTATCATTTTTTATCATTCTAATTTGAAGCACAATTTTATCTTTAACCTGAATTTTCGAATGCACCTTGTATGCAGAATCTACCGAGTGCTCCATCTCAGCAACCATAAATTAGTTTCCTCCTGGGAGATCTTTTCGGGGAGATCTCTCCAAAAACCCAGCAATAACTTTTGAACACACTACCAGGATCAAACACCAACACCCCTCTTAGTTGAATTGTCTATCTTAATGTATAATTCATAAATAACAATAAAGCATATTGATCAGGCCCATAACTGTGGCAGCCAGAGGGGGAGAGCGGGGGGATAGGGGCGGCATGAATGGTGGACGAAGGGAAGTCGAAGTAAATGGAAGGGGGGATTAGATTAGATTAGATTACCAAATCAAAAAGAAAAGTTACAAGGTGAGGATGACGACCCCGCCACTGGCCTTAATCTTCTGCTCGACAATCTTGGAAACAAGCTTAGCCTTCACAACAACGAGCTGATTCTACGGCAACACGCCCTTTCCAAGAAGCTTGGAGTAGCCGAACTGCGTTACATCAATCAAAGGCGCATTGTCCTTGATGGCCTTGTCTTTGATCTCGTTAGGGACCCAAGACCAGAGCTTTTCCATGTTGAGGGTCAGGCAGTAGAACTTGTTGCGAAACTTGTGGAAGTATCTCGTACCAACTTTGTCGAAGCAACCGGGATGATACTAGTCGAAGAGGATACGGTGGTGGTGCATTCCTCCAGCGTTACCGAGCCCTCCCGCATGCTTATGATGCTTGCCTATACGACTGTGGCCGGCGCTCGTCACCTCTCTTCTTCCGATTCTTCTTCAATCTTGTCGTTCATTTTCGCTCTGCATATTTTGCCCTTGCCAGATATAGGATGGTGAAATGATTTGTCCAAAACGACGCCGGTGTGATTCACTTTACTGCACTAATTAAACATAATTACCGTCGTGGACTTGTGCGATACGAGGGAACCGTTCTAAAATTGTATAACTCGAAGATGTCATTTTCTTTAGTTTGGACTTCTGTTCCTAATTTACAGAAACTAACGTGTTATTGGCATTACATTAAACAAAGACATGAAGCAGTACAAAATTTCACATAGTCACTCTTCCCAAATAGGTGTAAAAACCTGACAACGTTGCATATTAATACAGTTGATACTTTTTTGCTTCAAATCAGAACTAAGACACAATGGTTGTTGTTCACCAAGGCCTCCTTCCACCTATAGGAACAGTATTAGATCCTGAAATCAACGACCGATTGCCAAAGCCGCCCCCACGTCCTCTGGAGCGAAAGTTACTTCCAGAGCCTGAAACAATCGCATACCCAAGATTAATCTCCCTCTAACACACTAGCCAGTAAAGAAAGCCCAGTAATTACCTCCGGAAGTCCCAGCTGATCGAGCCATTGCAGACAGTGCTGGAGGCACTATTTGCCCTGCTTCTTGTAATATTTTTATAAGATCCCTTGCATATTTGGCATTTGCACTAGTAAAATAGGTAAAAGCCGTTCCTGTAGCACCTGCACGACCAGTTCTGCCAATTCTGTGCACATAATCCTCAAGGCTAGAAGGAAAATCATAGTTGATCACACATTTTATGTCCTTCACATCTACAACCGGGAAAAAAATTTAAAAAAAAAAACACAAACAAAAGCTATCATCAGATCTAATTTGCAAGATACATACGGGTATTTAACTAAAGGGGGCTACAAGGCAACAGCTGTAATTACAACTGGCTTGTTCCCGTCAAATCCAAACACTAGGGAGAAAGAAGCTTATACATAAGTTAGCTTTCTACTCCTCAATTATTCAAGCTACACAAGCTTGACATGAGACAGCGAGTACAACTCTTACTCCATGTAGTGATCATGTAAAACTTAAAATTTCATTTCAGACAAAAATGTAAAAACCATTATCTTGCAAATTTACGCCTTACATATATGTATGCACTCTTTTATCCCTGCATCCTAAGATCTGTATGATCAAATTTAAGATAACACATTCATCAGATAAATGTGCCCACCTTAACTTTGCAGGGATAAAAGTGCAACTTCACCACCACCACCTCCACACAATTTATGACTCAATCCGGCTGCCAAAACAAATTCAGCTCCATAACTGTGGATGGGCAAAAATGCTGTCAATCATGTTACTTGGACATCTGATAAATGGAGCAATGCCATATTCTGTAAAAGCCATTCCATCGAGCTATTCCAGCTTATTGTTAAACCATACAATCATCACAATTTTGGCCCATAGAAGAATTCAGTCATTGAACGATTCTTAAGCAGCCTAGTAGTGCTGAAAGACAGTGCTCCGTGTCCATGTAACATGAGCAGTAACACAAGGGTAGCACCCAAGCAGGACTATTTTATGGGATACTCCAAGCAATATGAGAAACGAATATGCCTCTCAATCTAACTTCTAAATCTCTGTAACCAGAGCATAATAACAGAACAAGCCGACTCATCATGCATACACCACCAATTGCACCCATACCACAAATTATGTTCTCAGGGAACTGCAAAGCAGCCGGTGGACTCTCCTATCTTCAAGTTTTAAGACCAAACTGAATGAACTTAAAGAGTCCTAACACACGGTGATCCTACCAAGACCCCTGGCAGCAACATCAGTGGCAATCATTATGGGGCTTCTGCCACTTTTGAATTCAGCAAGTACCCAGTCCCTTTCGGCCTGGTTTTTATCGCCATGGATAGACAGAGCAGGCCATCCATCCATTCTCAATTGCCTTGTAACTTGGTCACATCCCTTTTTGGTCTCCACAAATATCAAAATTCGAGTTCCATCCATAACTTCCTTTAGCAGTTTAATCAGCCTGTATGGAGAAGCATATAAGGCATCAACAACCACATACTACAAAATCTTTTCTAGTCTCAGCTACAAGTTGTCAAGACAAACAACAACCACATCCTACAAGATCTGCTACCTCAGCTACAAGCTGTCAACACAAACCTGTTGTACTTCTCCCCATCTGCGACAACCTCAACAACTTGGTTTATTGATTGGTTAGCTTTCAGATATGGTGATCCAATGATTACCTGAAAATCATACAATGCCAACAAGAAATGCTGAATCCACTGAAATCAAAAGGCATGCTTTAGTACATACAGATAATATACCTTGTACGGATTCCGCAAAAATTGCCTTGCTAAAATTCCCACCTCTTTTGGCCACGTAGCGCTCCAATACAATGTTTGTCTATCTGGTCGGATCTGCCACAAATACATAGGTATTAGATCAAAGCTTAGCTCTTCAATATATTAAATTCAGACAATAAGTTCCATCAGAGTATCATGTAGGTATTGGATCAAAGCCTAGCTCTTCAATATATTAAATTCAGGTGCAATAAGTTTCATCGGAGTATCATCTTCAGATAAACACTAGTTCCACAAAAAAGTTATAATAGTCAAAAAGAAAAAATAGCACACAAACAAATCAAACACTTCTTTGGCTTTATTTGGATGTCATAATGCACATCTTCCATTTGAAATTTTCAAAATAGTTACAGCCACCAATTAAAAGAGGAAATATTAGAAAGATGAATACTTGAGACACAATTTTTCTAATCTGAGGCTCAAATCCCATGTCCAACATTCGATCAGCCTCGTCCAATACAAGGTAGGTCACTCTCCTCAAGTTTGTGTGTTGAGCTTCCAACATATCTATCAATCGACCAGGAGTAGCAATGACAACCTCGACACCTGGAAAGAGACAAAACTTTGATATTTGGCTCAATAAACTAACCACACAGCAGGTCAATAAACTGCCCATTGAGTTACTTGAATAAATTAAGTACCTCTTTTAAGATCACGAATTTGTGGCCCTTTAGGTGCACCCCCGTATACACAAGTACTCCTGATGTTTGCAAATGAACCAAACTTTAGAGCTTCTTCTTGAATTTGAACAGCCAGTTCTCTTGTGGGGGCTAATACTAACACAATTGGACCCTCCCCTTGAACTGGAAAATAACAAAGTAGTCAGAGTCGGTTCAAATATCGAGCAACTTAAAGTAACACCTCAGCTCGAGAAATAAAAGCAACAGATACTGACCCAATTTAGGCTGTGCACTAACATGTACCAAAGCAGGTAGCAAGTACGCCAAAGTCTTTCCAGAACCAGTCTCAGCAATGCCAATTAAATCTTTACCCTTTAGGGCCATTGGCCACCCTTGAGCCTGAATTGGTGTAGGCTCAACAAATCCTAACTTGGCAATCACCTCTAAGCAGTAACCTACAACACGAGGCATGTAACAATCAGATTCGGAATACAAACAAAACAATCTTGAAAGCATCAAGTTTTCTCTGTTTTACCAGGGAAGTTGGCTTCCTCAAACATTCGGATGGGCTTGGGCACATCATTTCCTTCGACAGTGATATCCCTTCTTGCTCTATACATCTTAACGTCGTGTTCAGACATAGACCGGACCGCGGGACTCTCAACGTAGAAATTCTTCTCAAAAGGCACTAAATTCCCAAAATCTTGTCTTGGAAGAGCAATATTATCCAAGTCTCCTCTCGAACTTCCTCCTCCACTATACCTATTTCCTCTCCCCCCAACGTGACCACCGACAAAACCTCGCCCACCACCGCGGCCTCTGCCACCTCCGCCACGCGCCGCGTCATGCCGACCACTGGGGAAGCCCCTTCCGCCTCGACCACCACCGCCCCTCCCAATATCAAACCTGCCAACAGGCGGTTCGAACGGTGGATAACCTCCTGATGGCGCAGAACCCCCTTTTCCTGCGAAGGCGGTTGGCGGGGGACCTCCGTAAGGAACGGGAGCACTGCGTCCGTACGTTGGCGGTGGGCCCATTAGGTCACTAGTCGCAAAAAACCACAATCATCAAGAAACCGGAATTGGAGAACCAAACAGAATTATAACAATACATCGAGGTGAAGGAGAGTACCTGCGACGGCGACGGTAAGAGTCCGGGTCGGAGTATCTGTTATCGTAAGGGTTCATCTTGAGGAATTTGAGGGGATTTCTTCTTATAGGGTTTCACCTTCTTTTTTCTCAAAATTAGAGCAAGCGTAAGAGCTCTTTATTGTCTGTGTCTCCAATCCCTATCTACCCAGCCAGAGGAGAATCTGTTTTATGTCACCTTTTTAAAAGGACACAAAAATTACTTGTGAAATGGTTATGTAAAATGTTGTTATTAATCCAAAAGTAATAATCAATTAACTTGAATTTATATTATTTCAATTTATGGGTGTACAAAAGTCTCCGTTTTGCAAAAATTCATAATATACGCAATATTCGTAACTTTAACATGTTATCACCCCCTAATACTCCAAGGCTCAAATTTCTACATACTAATTATTTGTTTTCTCAGTAAACTTTAAGTGACATTTTCTTGTTGTCTTTGAAGTGAACAGTCAAATGCATTTGGTTTTGAATAACTTTCTTCTCACTGTTGAATTGCTGATAAATGACTACAAACAATGAAACTCTTTTGTAAACATATGTGGAGAGACAAGGAGCTTAGTTAACTTACAAACAAGGATTCAGTTAAAAGTAAAAGAAAAAAGAAATCAAAGTACAGAGGAGAGTAGACACATTATTTGGATCTCTTAACTGTCCTAACTTGCGTTGAGTATGCCATTGTGTCCATTCTCTACGCTTTTAAGAATTGCTGCCTGGGCTTAGTTCCACAGCCTGGATAAGATGAAAGAAACGCATTATTCTTGGCTTTCTTTCTTTTGTTTTATGCAAGGAAAGTATGTGTATGCAAGTGTTTGACAAGAAATAGGAACCAGACTTGCCTGGAAAACATGCACAGGCCAACATCTTCTGTTCTGTGAAGCGTCCAACAAAGTCTGGTCTTTGCCATCGGGATTTCTTTGTTACTGGATCATCCAAAACCTTTTTCCCATCATGCACAATACTAACTTCACAGTAGTCCGGAGCCTTTTTCTCAACAAATTTTCCCTTTCCGGATCTTTTTCTCAGAACCCTGACACAACCAGATGAACCATTGCTCATCTTAAACTAGACATGGTCTTATGTTTCTTGTTTAATACAAGACATGTTTTACCTTGCATGAGGTGGTCGCTTGGTTCCCATCACCAGGCTAGTAATGTTAAGAACAGGAATCAGATCTAGGATAGCTTGTACTGTGTCCTTACTCTCAATAAGCATCGTATCCACCGTCACCTATGATCATGAGTTACGAGTGAGTGATTTTAAGTCGCATTTTCTTTACCAATGCTGTGTTGTGTGTACTTGGCAATATTATCAGGAGTCAAGACCTTGGAATCGTTACATAAACGTATGTATTTCTGCAGGAGGCTCCTCCTTTTATTGCTCTCTTCATTTACGTAGCCTCGGATTTGTTCTTTGCTCAGTTGACTACTCGATATTCTTCCAACTTTAATCAAACATTAAGTAAAACAATGGAAACTTTAATACCACAAAGCCTGCATAATTTGTGACTTTAGGCAATGCTAGGGACTATGAGGTCAGAAGAACAGTGACAACATAAATTCATATTATCAAAAAGGATAGATCCATACGATGAATTTTTGCAGAAACTGAACCTCAATTAATTACTGTATTAGCCTGTCAGTTTTTTTACTTCACATCCATTGTTTAGTCTAATTGGCCTAGCCAGATAATCCAGACCTCATCTCAACCTAGAACTATATTCAAAACAGTCCTAATTGATCAATGATTTAGAGAGAGTATTAGATGATGAATCTGTTATTTTAACCTTTTGATTTCAGACAATCATAGAAATGGTCCGTAATCACTTCGCTAATTATGTTTCCAAATTGTCAAAACTTTCAAAATATTAGTGGACGTCGCATCAGACTTCAGGCCATTGGATGATGCATAGAAATCATTTCTACTTCTGCAATATGTGATCTCCCTCAACTTTGATATACTTTTACAAAAATTAACATAGATATCATGTTTAAACATCCGTATTGTAACGAATCCAATTCAACTTGACTGTTAACCTGCGAAATTGTGAAGGGAAGAATAAATCATGTCGTTACCTGGCGATGGAATAGAGGTTAGAGGAGGAAAAACATGAATGAGGAAGACTCTAGCTCCAGGAGTAACAGCATGATGCAGAGCCCATTTCAAGACTTCCAAATCATCTTTTCCCACAGCAACATAAACATCATTGAAACTCCTGTCTCTACTATTATTAAAACTCTTGCTATCCTCTCCTAACTCCACAATTTCTGGTGACATGATCCGGGCAGTACAGTATTGAACAGAGCTTGCAGGCACATAGTTCTGTTCAGCCATCTCTTTCCTTTGCTCTGGAACACAAATAGAAATGACTTGAAAAACAGAATCTTATCTTTTGATGCTATAGATAGTCTTGAGAGTGAAGATTACAAGATATCACTCTTGCGATTGGAAGTTTATAAGTAAAGAGTCGTTGCTCTCAAAGCTGCAAAATAACAAATGCAATAAGGAAATGGGAATTCTCTTTTGACAAGGTCTGCAGGCTGTAAGAAATGTCAACTATGAGCTGGATTCTTTATGTTTCTAATCCATTGTATACATAATGTTAAGTCATCGTTGCAGACAATATATGTAAAAAGGAAACATTTTGTGTATTATTCTAATACTTGGATCCAGGCTCTTGTATTGAACCAATAGTTAGGAACATAGAATCAAACAAGATTGATGTCAAATTCCAGTAAAAATATAGAGAATTTCAACACAAAATTCCATTTCTCTTCTTCATCTTTATATAATTGTCAAGACATTAGTCCAAAAGTTTAAATGGATGAGTCAGACTCTGGTCTTAGTCGTATGCTCTACGTACATTAACTAAGTGCTATGAAATTTTGAAAGTGAAGACAGATTAGTTTTCTTATGCTTTTAAAAATTTCCGTTTTGCATATGCGGCTGCCAACAATTTTTATGATTTAATTTGATGACTTATCTGCATATAGAAGAGCATGATTAAGTGAATCTCAATGATTATTTCGTATAAACAAATGTTTATCATCTATGCATCTGAATTCTGACAAGAATATCTTGAACTGATGACTGCGACATAAATCAACCATTTGAAGAATATTGAACAATAATTCTTAAGTTGGGAATAGTAATTTCTGAGGAAGTTAACTTCAAGGCAGTTGTTATGCCTGCAGATTGAACATCTAGAAAGAGGTCTCCTATGCTGAGGCATTATTTGACAATAAGTATGTAACTCTTCATGAAAACAATAAATGAGCTCTTCAAGTCTTGATAATCTGTGTGATTTGTAAATCTTTTAACACAAGTTTCTAGAGTTGTTCAAAAGTATGAAATAGGCTCATAGGAGCAGATATCCTGCACATTGTAGCTATAGAAGTCCTCATCAAAAATAGGTGTTTAACAATGCCATATTTGTCATAATTTCTTTATTGGTTCATTTCCTATTTGAAAGAGTCAGAAGTTGGAAGTTTTAGCTTTCTCACGTTCTCTGAGGGAAATGGCGGAAGTCCCTAGCAGATACATGAAAAACGGAGGAAAGCACCAAACAATTTTGTTGTCTGCTATGTGATGCTGTTCATTTTCAAACCAATGGATAATGAAATAATCTTGTTATTCTTCATGTGAAGGAGATGACTCCAAAGGGTGCTACAAAGCTCATCATATTTTCAAGTATTGGCTTCCCAAAGTTACAGTATAGGAGAATTTGAATTTGTGATTAAGCCTTAAATCCTCACTCGATTAAGGCTTAAATAATGCTTTTCCAGCAACATGAGAAACACAATAGCTCTAAATTAAATTTCGATTATGCAGAAAGTGGATGGATGTACGTTATGTATAGAAAGAAATGACTGCAGCAATTGCACCCAAAATTCAAATCTCACCATGAGGCATTTTCCATTTCTTGGGCAGCGACATGGTTAAGCCTTAGGCTGGCTGATTCTGAATCTTGGAATGCCGAAAGTGAGTAGGTTTTAGTCTGAACGTCCTATCAAGTAATGTGGTACTTTGTTTAAGACAATCTGCTCTGAGGGTGTATAACTGGTCATTTGGATTTTCAAATCGCAAACGATCTGAAAGATGCAAGTAGGAATTTGGAAATTAATCACGACGATGGATTTCTAGTAAACAAACCTGAAATTGTTTACGTTAAATGCATTGGATACGTGGATTCACTTTCTTGCCACATCTAACTTCTTCTGTTAGTCCTTAGATGGCGAGCGAATAAGAAGAGTATTGTGGGCCCTTTTGGTGTTTCGAATCATATTGGCATCAAAATTCCTCCGTATGATGGTGGTTTACCCAAAAACAGTACTGATATCTCGATGAGGGAGATGACACATAGGCTTTCGGCCTCATCATAGCTTAGTTCAGCCCAATGTCCATATGTTCGGCCTTATTTAACCGAGTTTTGATCTCTTTTTTTCTTTGGATAATTTTTGGACTTCAAACTAAGCTTGATCTTCTTTTTTTTTGATAATTTTCAAGCTTCGGACCTACTTAAGCTCAAGTTGTTTGACTTGAAAATTGAAAATTTTAAGTAAAAATGATGTCTTAAAGTTCAAAATTTTAACGTAAAATGACACCATTTTTAAATTTTCAAATCAAATAATAATAATAATTGAACTTAACTTGGGCTCAATTGAACTTTAGGTAATTCAAGCTTGATCGAACTTAAGCTCAAGCTAAGAGCCTAGAGCCCAATCAAACTTCATGTCAAACTTGAGTTTGAGCATAAATTTGTGAGTTTAAACTAGAGTGCTGGAACTCCTCCCCGGATAGGTCACGGGCCCGACGTCCTACGTGACATCTGGACGCGTGTCTCACGGGGGAGGGATTCCCCACCAGTGATACTTAAAACGAACAAACTCATTTAATTTACCTCCGTACAAAATTTAGATAAATCACAAAAAAATATTCAATAAGTGTTGACCCCGGGAAAAATGCGTGGTGGGATCGTAAATTAAGCATATACATTAAAATAAGACAATCAGGAACAAAAATTTCAGAAAAATATTTAATACACAATTTAATAGATAACAAAGATTTAATTAAAATAGCTAACAAAGAATTTCATATGATTTAAATTTTTTTGAAGGGTAACAATATTATCCCCCTATTTTTAAAAATAATTCCATGTCCAAAAATAGTCCAAGGGTATTTAATTTGATAGTAAAATCAAAAGGGGTATTTTTAGAAAAATCAGAAAAGAAAATAAACGAAAATAAAATAAAATAAAAGAAAAAGGCGGAAGAATCGTGAAAGTCGCGACCGTTCCATGGAAAGGTCGCAACTTTCAGAGGTTTTCTGAAAGTTGCAAACCAGCAGAACTTCAACAATTCATATCTTCTTACTCAGAACTTCAAAATTTTCAAATTTGGTATCAATAGAAAGCTAAAAGAAAACTCTACAACTTTCTTGAAGGAATCAAAAACCAATTTGGCCTCTAGGACCCTCAAAATCCACTGCAAAAAGTCTGCCTCATTGGAGAAAAATGCAGAACACTTAATAGCAGCAGAATTCTAAAAACTCTAACTTTCCACCCTAAGGTCCAAAAATCACATACTTTATATCATCAGAAAGATCACAAGAAAATGCACATCTTCCATGAAGACTTCAAGATCAAATTCAAACTCTATGAGGGTCAAAAAGTCATTCAAAGTTTCTGCCCAGAAATGAAGATTTTGGCAGCACCTGTCCTAAAATTCAATAATCCTCAACTTTCAATTCCCTCATCCAAAGACAGCATATAATACTTCATTAGAAAGCTAATCAAATCCTCTATAACTTTCCAGAAAACTTCCTAACCCAATTTAATCCACATCAGTCCAGAAATTGGCTCCAAAAGCACAGCAAACACAAATCACTCCACAACATCTGCAGCAACTTCAACTTCCCACATCTTTCAACTCCCACATCCAAAAACAGCAAATTATACATCAATGGAAAACTCTAAAAGTTCTCTACATTTTTCCAGAAGACTACTTAATCTAATTCAGTTCACATCAGCCCAGAAATTGGTCTCAAAATACTGCACACACTAATCATTCAACAATATTTGCAGCAACTTCAACATCTCACATCTTTCAATCCCCACATCCAAAATCAGCATATGATATATCAATTGAAAACTATGAAAATTCTCTACATTTTTCCAGAAGACTACTCAACTCAATTCAAGCCACATCAGCCCAGAATTAGCTTCAGAAATTCAGAACACTTAAAACCTATCTTTAAGGCTATTTAGCAACAACAAACACAAAAATTCAATCCAATTGTACAATCAATCCAATTTTCCCAGAAACATGAAATTCTTCATTAATAACAAAAATAAACATTCTTACAAAGCTTTAGGGGGCATTTTCTTAGCCCAATACATAAGGTCTCAAAAAAAAAGAAACTACATGAGAGTAGCTTTGCTAAACAAAAATGCAACTAAAGCCTTGTCAAAAATACAATTTCAAAAACAAAAGTAAATGGGAGTGATGCCTCGCCCCGGGAATGGTCACTCATGTTCTTGGTCTTCGCCTGTGGACGGGAAGGGAAA
>JAOTAY010079676.1:0-16179 GCA_025629805.1 Erythroxylum baracoense
TCTTTGCATTGTGTACAAAACCATAATTCATGTGTGTATGCTAATGATATGCATATGAATGAAATTCGCGTATGCTAATGATATGCATATGAATGAAATTTCATTCATATACATATCATTAGCATACGCAAATTTCATTCATATGCATATCATTAGCATACACACATGAATTATGATTTTGTATACTATGCAAAGATAGTATATGCACTCAATTGACATATTCCAGGTTATAAAAGATTTAAAATGATTATTGTGTATTGTTTATTTCTTGAATTTTGGTATGATGGATTACAATTAGTATTTTGGAATTAATTGTTAAAAATTGGGAGATTGATGAATTAATGTGTACATTTGGACTAGGAAAAATGTCAAGTAGCAAGAAAAGTTAACATATGGCTGTAGAAATAAGTGACATTTGGCATTAGGATTAAGTGACAAATGACTTAGATAATTGGGTGACAAATGGGTTGGAGATTGAATGACAAATGGCTTAGAGATTGAGAGACAAATGGACTAATTATTAAGTGACAATTGGTAGCTCAAGTAGAAGAAATGTAGCATGGTTCCTTATGTGAGAAGTGTCATAGCACTTACCACACACCTATCCCACGATATACACACACGAAAGACCATTTTCTCTTTCATTTTGTTATATGCTATCTTCTTCTTCTTCTTTCATTTTCGAAACTCACACAAAACTCTCACAACTTTTGTGTTTTTGCCAAAATCCTTCACTTTGTCACTCTAATATTTTTTTGTCTTATTCTTGTTGCTGAAAATCGAACCTATTCTACCTTAAAATTGTGACGATCTTGCAAGCTTGGAGGACTAAGTTAGCTTGATTAATTAAGAAAGCTTTTGAGCTAAATAAGTAAGTAAAGTGTTGTTCTTTATGGCATGCTTTAATGGAAAGATTATGATGATGGGTTGTGATAATGGTGTTTAATGAAGTGTGCTGAACATTGATGAATAAATGGATGCTTATGTTCTATTTTTGTGTACATCATAAACAATAGTTTATGAGTTATTGTATGTATGATTTTGAGTTGGGATTGAGGTGAATTTGATGAGGAATTGAAGCATAATTAATGAACAATTACGAAGATATTTAGGATTTGGTATGTATATGTTAAAATCTTGAGAAATTAAAGGAGAATAAAGAGTGGACACTTGGTTCACTCATCCCATAATCGTGGGAAAGTCCTCCACGATAATGGAAAATGTTATAGAAATAAAATTTTCTATTTTGTGTGACTATTAAACCAACTAAGGATAAGTTACTTTACTTTGGTGCATTTGGACTTGATTGAGCTTGAAATGAGCCTAGTTTAATGTTGGATTAGTTTTTTAAGTGTTTGATAAGTTTAGGTTGTTAGTTGATGTTATAACTTAAGGAAAGGGTTTCTTGATATCAATGAATTCAAATTTGGAATTTTTAAGTTGTCTAAGAAATAAAGGTGCTCTTACGAATGCAAATGTGATTCAAAGAGTAGGAGTAATATGAATTAGGTATCAATAATGAGAATTTGGATATTTTGTGATTATATAATTCTAGAAAATGATTGGTGAATGAAAGATGTATGAATTTAGAATAATCAAGTTTACTTGAGGTATAAACCTAAATTACAAACTAGTTATATCCAAGTTATGATGGATGCATGGTTAAGATATGTGATTTAAGGATACATACCTGAGAAAGTCAATTGAGCATACATTAAACATGATACATATATATGTAAATGATTAAATCATTTATATGATTGATCGAATTAGTAATATGTGTTCAATACTTTTATATTGCATAGCTAAAGAAGCACAAATCAAACATCAGCATCGAGACATTGCCGGTTCGTCAAGGCAATAGCTTATCTGGGGTGTACTATGAGTTACCCTAGATGTTTTCTCACCATTATTGATTTGTTTTTGTTTAAAATTCAGTTATTGAATCATTACTTATGTGATTGTGATAATTCTAGACATTGACGATCCGAGGAGATAGATATTTGGGATTGTATTAGGAGTGCTTTCTAATTGTATGTGAATATGAAAAATATATGTACTCAACTAAATGTTGAATGTTAGACATAGATCCAATGAATGACTGTGCACATTGAATGAAAGTTATTAATAGAATGTTATATGAAATGATGCATTCCATCATATTATTATGTATGATCAGATAAAGGAGTTATGACTGGAGTGACTAGTGTAAAAAGAGGTTAAAGCTCAGAAATATGTAGAAAGAGCCACAGACTCAGTTATTAATGAGCCCGGTATCTACAATAGGTACGGGATAGTAAATGAAATGAGCCACGGGATAGTAAATAACCGTTCGATCATAACAAAGTAAACTTGAGTGGAGTCATATGTCCATTTACATTTATAACTTGATATGTATCATATTAATGATTGAATTGAATTATTGGATTGTTCTGAAATAGTGATACGAAATATTGTATACAAGTTGTAATTGTTGAAGCATGATTAAATGTGATGAATTATTCCAAATTAGATGTTCTGATTTTCTTGTGAATTGGAATGTGAATTGTCCTTGTGTTTTTATATGAGTGGGCACATCAATGATGGTTCACTCACTGAGTTCACAAACTTATCAAAATGGCAACGTTGATTTCAGGTGCTAGGGAGACCTAGGTCCTAAGGCAAGCTAGTAGAAGTCTAGTTCAGTCAATTTTGGAATCAAGAATGGCTCAAAGGTCTGGTCAGTTAATACTTAAGGAGTCTATTAGATTGTGTTTATTTAGTTTCTCATTTCATGTAGACTATTTTGTAAAAGAGGAGTAAACTCTCAGATGTTTTGGTACTGTAAATATATACTTTTTGAAGAGTAATGCTACAATGTAAGTTATGTTTCTGAATGAAATGGGAAAAGTTGATCTTTTATCTACTTATGTTTTGTACGATGCTATAATAAGTTGATATGATTGCTCTAATATGCCATTTTCATAGGGTATATTCTTGAATGTCCTATGGATGTTCGGGTATATACTTTATGGTGGTGGTGTGTTACATGAAGGGGTTTTTAGGTGTTCAGAGTTGCTTTTTGCTACCTAGTTACTGGTATACGGGAAGAAACAATCAACATGATATTTTGTGATTCTTTTAACACTAAAGAAATAGCTTTGCAGTTCTCATGCACTAGGATTAGACAGCATATATTTGCTTACAATGATAGCCACTACTTTAGTTCTCAATGTCAACTCATTTGGAGAGTCAACTAGTTCCTGAATTCCAAGATCTACAACATTAATGATTTCTAATCATAATGATGTAATAACAATTTTCGTATATTGTATAGTTTTTTATGAGCTTGTGTCAACATTTTCTATATTATATTATATTCTTTCCTTCTTCAAAAATATATGCATAAGCTCATATGGTTAAACCAAAGCTAACAATGAAAACCTAAAAATAACTAAACATTAAACCAAAGCTAACAATGAAAACCTAAAAATAACTAAACACAAACAAAAATCTTGAAAATTTTCATGCAATTTGTTTAGATCAATCTCTAAAACACTCCCCATGCTTAAAATTATATTTTCTTTAATATTAGGCATCAAGAATAAGCAAATAGAAAGATAGAAAATGGATAAGGAAGTTCCTGATCTAAAGTAATCAATAAAACTTAATACCTACAAAACTAAAAATAAAATTGTGGATGATTATTAAAATTTCCAAACGTCATACAACTTAAAAAAATTTAAATTTAATCAAAATAACAAATTATATATATAAATTAGTCAACATAATATATAACATTTTCTAAATCTAAATATATGTATGCATATAAGTAAAACTAAAGCCATTGGGAAGCTTATATGGGTTAATGAGGGAAGCTCTTATCTCTCTCTAACCACTTCACCTTTTGATCTTTCTTTCCTCGACCTTATCACATACACTTAATCTATATTTGTCCCAATTCAACCTCCCTAAATTAACTTTCATTTTCCTACTCATTACACTCTGACAATTTTTTACTATTAGAGGAAAGCTATTTTTGACCTTAACCACTTATGATAACGTACCATTAAGAGATACCATTAAAAATTCTTCCATTCACCAAAGCCTAAATCTCATCTCTAACCTTGTCTTCCCTACCTTACCATAATTGGAACCTGATGAAACTGAGACTACCAAGTTTACGGTACCCGTTAAAGCTTCAAATAGCAAAATGGCATGGAATAAGATAGTTGGAGATTCTTTAATGTTTGGTAAGCTATGATGTGTCTATAATTATCTACCTAAAGTTTCTATTGCCTAAAGAAATTATTCATATGGAAGTGAAGAAATGGAAAGTTTCCCTTATTGGTTACTTTTTAGAAAATGCCTATCCTTTCCACAAGTTAAAAACTAGGCTAACTCTAATTGAAAACATCTTGATGTTGAAAATGTGTTGGTTAGTGACGAGGATTCCTTTATCTTTAAATTTGTTGTAGAGGATAAGGAGTAAAGGGTGATGCTTAGGCACCACTTAATTCAGATTAATCTTTGTTTAAGAACTAAATTTTAATGGAAATAAACTGGAAAATGAAATTAAATTAAACAACTAACAAAACACAAATAACAACTCAAAAAGCAAAAACTTGGAATTCAAGATTTTCACAACTAGAGATCACTTTTTCACTATATTATGTCCCTCCTATTTGGTTAATTAAATTGTGTCTTATCTTAGATGTCCTAATGTATTAACTACCCTCTATCAAGGTGTAATTAATTGTCCCTAGCCAAATTAAATGGAGATTATGAAGCAATCTCTCAATATACAAAAATCAATCCATCAATTCAACGAATTATGAAGTTATCCTATAGGTAATCAATTAAATTAGATAAGATCTCTCTTTTAACTAATCAATTAACTTAATAAATGTAAGTCTATAGAATGCCAATTCTCATTGTACAATACTACACAAATTACCCAACTCAATTTCTCAATATATTGCAAGGTATGCATTCAACATTCATCAAAAACATCTATCATTTAAATCAACAAAATAGGAGTTCAACAAGAAGTTCAAAAGTAATCTTTACAAATAAATTAGCCACTCATGATGACATTAACATCCCTAACAATCAAATAATCCATCATACAAACGTTAGAAGAGAAAAAACAAAAGAAAACTAAATAAATCAAACTCCTCCTCTTCTTTGCTCGAATCTGGAAAATCCAACGTTGGTATGCTCCGTTCCCAATTGTGAATGAAAACCCTTGAGTCTCTACCTCTCCTAGGACTCCAAACCTGTGTTTTTACTTAAGGAGGCAAGTCTCTCGCGAAACTCTTTCATCGATAGAATTTATAACTTTATATAATCCTTAAAACCTAAAAACCAAGTGAACCTCATGTATATCATTGGGATAAACATCCCACGATCGTGGGAATTGGTATAAAACCCACGATCCTGGGTTCTTGCATTATAATTCCTCCTCTTCTCTTTTCTTCTCATGGTCTCTAACTCAATGACAAAGGTTGTCATCTCTATTCCTACAATAAAATAATCAATTCTTATCCTAAATCAATATCAAACATAAAAGAATACAATAAAGATCAAACTAAACAAAAACATACAAAATAAATCCCAAAACAAAACAATAATAACTTATTATGCAAGAAACACATGCCAAACACTTAGAAAAACACACACTAATACACAACCATTAACTTCCCTACACTTAAATCTTTTCTTGTCCTCAAGAAAAGTCAAACACAACTAATTAATTCCATCACTTCATTTTAACAAAGATCAAATCATGCAATCCCTCAAATTTTGGCTAACTCAAATGTCAAGTTACTACATATATCACGACTACTTTTCATTAGTGCGCATAAGCAAACTCAACATATGGTACCATCACTCAAAGATAAGTATAGATGCAAAATGAATTTTCCTCACGGTTTCACTCATGTCTCTCAATTGTTTAAGGGTTAATATTTCACTCAAGCTCCCTATACGAAACTATACTACCATAGGCTTGTTAATACATTAATTTTCCTCTACAATGATTGCATGCATAAATGAATCAAAAGGAATTGCTTAGGATGGTAATGTGGTAAGGGTTAAGATGGGTAAAAAGGGTAAAAGGTTTAACACAAGCATTTATAAAGTAAAAAGGTGGACAAAGGGACAAGTGTAAATATACTATTACCCTGCACTTATTGATGCTACTAAAATATTCTTCCCTTCTTTATTTTCTTTAACTTCTTTTTTCTTTTTTCCTTTTCTTTTTAATCCATTGAAGAAAAAAAGAAAAATAGCAACTAAATACAATTTTATTTAAAAG
This sequence comes from Erythroxylum baracoense, assembly GCA_025629805.1. Classification (NCBI taxonomy): domain Eukaryota; kingdom Viridiplantae; phylum Streptophyta; class Magnoliopsida; order Malpighiales; family Erythroxylaceae; genus Erythroxylum; species Erythroxylum baracoense. Next base: position 6,299 of record JAOTAY010079676.1, read on the forward strand.
CAGGAGTATCAGTCAACTCATCTCGGAACAAAATTGTGGGAAAAATCCCAACTAATGTATTACTTAATACCCTACTAAGCTTATGAATGTGTAGGTTAATGGGGTTCCAGGTTTTAAAATTTTAGGTATTTTTAAGAAACAAAATGGTTAAGGCTTAACCGGGGTAGTAAGGAATAATAAAAGGTAGCTTATTTAACCCAAAGGTTAGCAAAAAACGGCCTTAATCATCTCTATTAAGCATATATCCAGTAGACTCAAATTGATTCAAAGCAAGTTCTAAAGGTAATAACCTAAGGAAGCATCATACAAACAAAGAAATAAAATGACTATAGATGGAGTCACATAGGCTCAATCCTCACATTGGCTTAAATGAAAATTCATTATGCATCTTTACACTACCTCCATGCTCTAGTGTCAAATTGTGAGTAAGCTTCTGTAACCAACTACTTTTCATCACTCAACATGGTTCACTCTCTGCTCAAATGGCCTAATTCGAGCTTAAGCATGCATTCAATCTCATTCCAACTAGCATGATAGAATCTCATGGCAGAACAAATAAAAATGATTCAAGTGTGGTTTCATTGCTTAACACAAAACAATATAAAACAACTTAATATGCCTAAAACATGCATCTTATTTAACAAAATGTAAACAGTGACTATAACAAACTAAAATAATGCAATTGAAAAAATAAATGTCACCTTCTCACACTTAGAGAATACATTGTCCTCAATGTCACAAGGCAACCACAAAATAAGTTAAAATGACATCAAACCAAACAAAAGACATCAAATCAATCAAAATACATCAAACCAAACAAAAAGACATCAAGTTAAACAAAAGAAATAAAATAATGTAATTTTAAGGTAAGAAGGCTCATGGAGATTGTGGCGGAGAAGGTGTTGGAGAAGGGACTTCAATATTATTCCTATGGATGAACTTGAGGAATTTCTTCTTCATGTAGCGCTTCTCCTTGTGCACTTGTCTCACCTGTATGTTGAGCTCATTAATTTGTAGCATCATTTGTTAATTTTTAGAGGCCATCTAGTCGAAGATTTGCTAGAATCTGTCAATCTCTATTGCTACAGTTAGTTCCTCTTCTACTACTTTTTCTTGGGGCTCCAGAGTCGCCTGAGATATGGATGGTCAGGAACTAGCTGCTTTTTGGCCCTTCCTATTCTTAACAGCTTTGCGTGTCTAAGGATTTCAGAGCTCCATAGAATGGGGCTCCAAAATTTCAGAGCGTCTCAAATAAGGAACATCAAAAACATCTTATGTAGCTATACGTACACTATCCACATAAAGATTGTAAAATAAAACCACGGTAGTAACAATGTATGACATGCCAAAATAAGAGTTTTTCTTATTAACACAACTTACAATAGAATGAAAAATATGATAAGGAGTATTTATTTAATTTTTCGATCCATGCACCAAAGGAAGAAAAGTTCCTTAACCGAGCATTTATTACTTTCAGTTTTGTTAAAAACCTTTAAGTACATAAACTTAGGAAGAAGTAAATGCTTGGTGCTACGAATTAAAGTATTTAATGCATTCCTAGAGTCAAAATTGATTTCACCCGTTAGAATTTTCCAGTAATCATCCAGATAAAAGTCATCATGATCATCTAAAATTTTAATGTTCGATAAATCAAAAAGTGCACGAATGATAGTATAATCAAGTTTATAACATGGCCACTTATCCTAAACCAGAATGTATCCATTTTAGGATTGTAACATGTAGTGGTGAAAAATTTGATAGTCATTATAGGATATATGGCACATCACAATGTGTTAACCTACTCCAACCAATTTCTTAATGTGTCACCTTAATCCTAGATTTTCTAACATTTCAAAATCAAAGTATCTAGGAGGCATCAATTCTTTATCTTTAAAGTCCCAAAATTGCAAACCTTCATCTTCCAAAAAATTAGAGAATGGGACACGAAAAGTAGCTGCCATATTAGGTTTACCTTCTTCGGAGACTTGAAGGCATAGTTCGTTTGTTGGTTTTCAGGCGACTTGCTTCTTTGGAGCCATTGGATGATAAAAATCTACAAAAATAAGGAAAAGAGAGGTGAGCACTTTTTTTTTAGAGAGAGGGAAAATCTTACCAAATCCTTGGATTCTTGAGAGATTAATGTGAAATAAGTGTAAAGGAATGAAAAATTGATGGAAGAGGTGAAGAAAATACCAAGATTTGAGTGTAAGATGAAGGATTGGGGAGGTTAGGAGAGTGAGTTTTGTGGTTTTAGAGAGAGAGATTGTGAAAATTTAAAGAATGAAGAAAGAAGAAGAAGAGACGGAAATTTAAATTTTTTCGGATAGGTTTCCCACGATAATGGGAATCCCTATCATTCCCATGATTGTGGGTTAACTCTGCAGAAACTTTCTGGGGAGCCTTCCCATGGTCATAGGAAACACCGTCATTCTCATAGTCATAGGCTAAGGCTCCAAAAGGATTTTGGAGAACCTTCCCATGGTCGTGGGTTAAGGCCCAGAAACTTTCTAGAAAACCTTCCCATGATTGTGGGAAACATTCCAAGTCCCACGATCGTGGGTTACTCCAATTTTTCCAACTTCTTAACCCTCTTCCAAGCTTAACATGCACTCTCAACATTCAAACAACCTGAAAACAAATCAAAATCACCTAACCAATAAGCAATTGAAAGAGAAAATAAGTTAAAACTCAAACAAAATCCAAATAAACACCAAGCACACTCAATCAAATCAACGATAATCACAATAAATAAATTAAAAAAAACAAATAAACAAAAACTAACAGAGGAAAATAAACATGCTAAATTAAGGTCATTAGCTTGACCATACCACATGCATTTATGAAAAAGTGGAAGAAAGGAAAGAGATGACTTCCCTTTCTGATGAATATGTCCCTCTATAATATAACTTACATCTATGCCCATTGACCTTGAATGCTTCACCTTTATCATTTTCCATCTCCAAAGCTCTATGGGGAAACACTTGAAGGATCTTGAAGGCCACTCCGTCTTGACTTGAGCTTTCTGAGAAATAATTAAAGCGAATTGAGTAAAAGCACCAAGTCTCCACTCTTAAACTCCTTCTTTTTGATGTGAGCATTATGCCACTTTTTTGCTCTTTCTTTGTACAACTTAACATTTTCCTAAACTTCAAATCTCAACTCTTCCAATTCATCAAATTGTAATAATCTCTTCTCGCCTGTTAACTTCCATTCCATGTTCAACTTCCTAACTACCCAATAGGCTTGATGCTCCATCTCCAATGGTAAATGATAAGCCTTGCCATACACAAGTTAATATGGTGTGGTACCTATCAATGTTTGGAAGGTTGTCTTGTAAGCCCATAAGGTATCATCTAGATTCAAACCCCAATCCTTTCTTGACGTGCTCCCTACCTTCTCCGAAACTTTCTTCAACTCTCTGTTCATAACCTCCACTTGGCCATTAGTTTTGGGATGGTGAGGGGTAGTCTCTCTTTAATGAACATTGTATCTTCTTAGGAGGGCCTCAAATGGTTGATCGCAAAAATGGCTCCCTCTATTAATTTAATGCAAAAATGGCTCCCTCTATTAATTTATTGCAAAAATGGCTCCCTCTAGTAAAGATCTTTTTGATGAACTTTTGAACCACTTTACCATCATTAGTTGGAGTACCTATTGCCTCAACCCACCTGGACACATAATCAACTCCAACTAATATGTAAGTGTTACCTGAGGAGGATTAGAATGGTCCCATGAATTCCAAACCCTATACATTGAATATCTCCACCTCCATGACGTTTGAAAGTGGCAACTCATCCCTCTTCAATATGTTGCCCACTCTTTGACATCTATCACACTTTAGCACAAAATCTTGAGTATCCTTGAACAAGGTTGGCCAATTGAATGCACGCTTTAAGATCGGAGCAGTAGTCTTATTAGCTCTATAATGCCCTGTATAAAGTAAGCAATTGCATTAAGATTTTAGACATTTCATCTCTAAGGACAAACCTACAAATCACATTGTCAGCACATATCTTATAAAGTACAGGTTCACCATAAATATATCGAGAACATTGAAATAAAAACCACTTCTTTTGTTGATATAAAAGATCAGAAGGAAGAATACCACTTGAGAGGTAGTTTGCAATATTTGCAAACCAAGGACGAAAAGGATTATTTACCATCATTAATGTCTCACAGGAAAGGTCTCCTCGATTTTCGCTCATTCTTCATGATGTCCCCCTATAAGATATGCTAAGTGATCCACTATAACTTTTTCTACTCCCTTCTTGTCTTTAATCTCAATGTTGAACTCTTAGAGCAAAAGCGCCCAACAGATGAGCCTAGCCTTGGCATCTTTTTTACCAAAAGGGTAACATAATGCTGCATGATCTGTAAAAACAATAACCTGTGAGCCTAAAAGATAAGAATGAAATTTCTTACGAGCAAATACCACAGTAAGCAACTCTTTTTCAGTAGTTGTGTAGTTCAGTTGTGCTCCCGTCAAAGTCTTGCTTGCATAATAAATAACATGCAACCTCTTTTTTTTCCACTGGCTAAGTACACAACCAATAGCATGGTCACTTGCATTACACATAATCTCGAAGGGAAGAGACCAATCTAGTGACATCGAAATAGGTGTTGTTGTAAGTGCCTTCTTTAACCTGTTAAAAGAATCCAAATAGTTATGATCAAACACAAAAGGCATATCTTTAACTAGTAAATGATTTAAGGGCCTAACAGTAAGAGAAAAATCCTTAATGAACCGTATGTAGAACCCTGCATGCCCAAAGAAAGTTTAGATACCCTTGATGTTGGTGGGAGGTGGTAGCTTTTCAATCACTTCAGTCTTAGCTCGATCCACTTTGCATAAGATCTTATAGCCTAATACAATTCCCTCCTGGACCATGAAATGACACTTCTCCTAATTTAAGACTAGATGAGACTCCTTACATCTTTGAAGTACTCTATCTAAAATAAATAAACAATGATCAAAAGAATCTCCAAAGACAAAGAAATCATCCATAAATAATTCATGTCCATAAGTATGACCATCATACACCTTTGAAATGTTGCAGGTGCATTGCATCAACCAAAAGGCATCCTCCAATAACCAAAATTCCCATAAAGACGAGTGAACGTGGTCTTATCTTGGTCTTCTAGGTATATAAACACTTGATTGTACCCTGAATATCCATCAAGAAAATAATAAAAAGAATGACCAATCACCCTCTCAATCATTTGGTCCATAAAAGGTAAAGGGAAATGATCTTTCTTGGTAGTCAAATTTAGCTTCCTATAGTCAATACACACTCGCTAACTTGTGATGGTATTAGTAGAAATCTTTTCACTTTTTTCATTCTCTATCACTATCATGCCACCCTTCTTCGGCACACACTGTACTGGACTCACTTGCTCACTATCTAAAATAGGGTAAATAATTCCCGTATCCAACAGCTTCACTACCTCCTTCCTCATAACCTTTTGCAAGTTTAGATTTAACATTCTTTGTCTTTCCCTTATAGTTTTACATCCTTCTTCTAGGTTAATCCTATTCATCATCACATTGGGTCTAATCCCCATGATATCATAAATTTGCCACCCTATGGCTCTCATCCTCTTCTTAATGGTCTCCACCACTTTCTCATCTTTCTCACAATATAATATGTTAGAGATAATGATAGGTAGAGTATGGTTCTTACCTTAAAAGGTGTATCTCAAATCGGAAGGTAAGGGTTTAAGCTCTAAAGTGGGGGGCTTAACAATTGAAGGTGGTGTGGGTGTATCTATGCCCTCCAGCTTTTCTAAATCAACTTCCTCATAAAATTTTTCTTCTTTCACACTCTCATCCCTGTGCACTTCATTAATTTCATAAACTTCCTTTTTAACCTCCTTAACATACTCATCCACAACATCAATTTTCATACACACATTACCATCCATCGTTTTCTTCAAAGATATTGACATATTAAATTCCACCTGCTCATCACAAAAGACAAGTTTCCTTTCATGTACAACAACTAATGCCCTACTAATATTCATGAAGGGCCTACCCAAAAATATTGGACAATTTATATCAATTTCAAATTCCAACATAACAAAATCAACAGGAATAATAAATTTGTCCACTTTTACCAATACATCTTCTACAACTCCAAATGGCTTTTTGATACATTGATCTGCAATTTGAATTAGCATGGATGTTGGCTTCACCTCTCCTAGTCCTAATTTTCTGAAAACAAACAAAGGCATCAAGTTAATACTTGCACTTAAATCATATAAACATTTAGGAAATTCAAAATCACCAACAATACATGGAATAGTAAAACTCCCTGGATCTTGTAGTTTTGAAGCCATTTCGCTTGATATGATCAAATTGCAATTTTCCGTCAATGTTACCATCTGATTGTCCTCCCAAGTGCATTTATGTGTAACTAACTCCTTAAGAAACTGTTAAGTCAGGAGGACTTTACAATTATTAGTTTTGACGACAATCAAATAATAATAATGTTAGAAATAAATGAACTAGTTAGATGAGTGTGTTAAGTGTACAGAAGAAACAAAACACAGAAGAAGTAGAAGATAGAAGACGTCGAAACACAGAAGAAACAAAACACAGAAGAAGTCAAAAGACAGAAGAAGTAGAAGACAAAAGAAGTCGAAACACAGAAGAAGTAGAAGACAGAAGAAAGAAAACACAGAAGAAACATAACACAAAAGAAATCAAAACACAGAAGAAAGAAAACATAGAAGAAACAAGACACAGAAGAAGTAGAAGACAAAAGAAGTCAAAGACAGTAGAAACAAAAGACAGAAGAAAGGAAACACAGAAGAAAGAAAACACAGAAGAAGTCAAAACACAGAAGAAAACACAGACGATACAAAGCAAAAGATACGTGAGTACGTCGAGCAGTTAGTTAGTTGGAGTTAGTTACAGTATTCAACTAAATAACGGTTTTCAAAAATCAAGAAGCAGTTTTCAAGAATCAACAAGTGGTTATCAAGATTCAAAGAAGCGGTTGAAGACTTAGACTATAAATATTGGTCGGAGTCAAAGACTAAATAACTTTTAGTGAAATCTTTGATTCTACAATTTTTGAGCGTTCAAATGTTTACTTAAAAATTCTGTAGTGCGATACTGGAAAAGCTAAACTACTGTAACAATAGCTCACGATATTTTTCTAGTGAGAAAAAGAAAAGGCTAAGAGCCCAGAGAGGCTAAGATAGCGAAAAAGAATACTTGGTGTGCGAGACTTGAAGAGGCTCGAGAAGAAAGAAAGAATACTTGTAATTTGTTGAAGTATAGTAAATACTCAAACGAATTATGAGGAATAGACGTAGCCCATGGATTGGGGTGAACTAGTATAAAATCATAGTGTCTATCCTCTATCTCTCTCAACATAGTATATTTTGTTCTTAAACAAGTATATAGAAGTTATTTGCAATTTATCTCATAACAATTTTTGTGATAGTCTTTTAACAAGTTAGAGAAGTTCTTATCGAGAAAAATTAAAGAATTTGTATTTACAAAAAGGATACAAAATTTAACCCCCTTCTTGTGTTTATATATATTTTCTATACTAATAAGTGATTTACTTCAATTGGCATCAGAGCTTGGTTTCCAAAAACCACCTTTACAAAGTGAGGGCAAAGATCTATGGCTGAATCACATGTTTTTATAACTAAAGGTGCCTCCGTCACAAGACCTCCTGTGTTTAATGGTGAAGATTATCATTATTGGAAGGATAGGATGTGGCTCTTTATAGAATCGACACACATTGATCTTTGGGATATCATCGAGAATGGACCGTACGTACCAGTAGATGATAAAGGAAATATCATTCCTCGTAACAGATGGTCAGCTGATCACAAAGCCATATTTCAATTAAATTCAAAGGCCAAGTTCTTCTTAAGTTGTGCTTTAAGTAGAAGTGAGTATGACAAAGTTCATGGATGCGAAACTATGAAAGAGATGTGGGATACTCTATCCATCACACATGAAGGCACAAACCACGTGAAAGAATCCAAGTTCAGTATTCTTGTACATCAGTATGAGCTGTTTAAAATGAAAGAAGATGAGTCTATTGATCAGATATTTGGACGATTTCAAACTATCGTTAATGGACTTAAAGCTCTTGGGAGAATCTACGATAATCAAGACCATGTGAGGAAGATTCTCAGAAGTCTGCCGAAAAGATGGAGACCCAAAGTCACTACAATACAAGAAGCCAAGGAGTTGAGTAAACTAAAGCTAGATGAATTGCTTGGTTCTTTGAAGATACATGAAATAGAGCTTGATGTGGAAGATAAACCTAAAAGAGACAAATCTATAGCATTAAAGGCTGGTCAGAAAAATCATAAGACTAAAAGAAATAGAAGTTCTTCGTCAAAAGCATTAAAGATAGAAGAAGTCAAGAATGATGATATCAGTGAATCTGATCAAGATTCGAGTGAAGATGATGACGAATTATCTTTCATTTCAAGAAAGATCAGAAGGATCTGGAAAAAGAAAGCAAAAGGAAATAAAAAATTTCTTTTAAACATATTTCCAAGTTGATTAAATATGATTTGCTAAGAGGATTACCAAAAATAAGTTTTAACAAGGATTTCTTTTGTGAAAGTTGTCATAAAGGAAAACAAGTTAAAGCGTCTTTTTCTTCTAAAAATATTGTAACTTCGTCTAGATCTCTAGAGTTGTTACATATAGATTTATTTGGCCTAACTAGGACATTAAGTCTTGGCGGAAAGAAGTATGGTCTCATAATTGTTGATGGCTTCACTAGATTTGGTTGGATATTATTTTTGTCACATAAGGACGAAGCCTTTAAATGTTTTAAAGTTCTTTCCAAAAAGTTACAAAATGAAAAAGGAATTTCTATTGATGGAATTAGAAGTGATCATGGTGGAGAATTTAAAAATAAAAAATTCAGAATATTCTGTGAAGAGAATGAAATTTTCCATAATTTCTCTGCTCTTAGAACTCCACAACAAAATGGAGTTGTAGAAAGAAAGAATAGGACGATTTAGGAAATGGCAAGAACCATTCTATGTGAGATGAATCTTCCTAAGTATTTCTGGGCAGAAGCTGTAAATACAGCTTGTTATATTCAAAATACAATACTTTTGCGACCATTGTTGAATAAAACTCCATATGAGTTATGGAATGGAAGGAAGCCGATATATCTTACTTTCATCCATTTGGTTGCAAGTGTACTATATTGAATACAAAAGAAATCTTAGATAAATTTGATTCTAAGGTCTATTCAGGAATTTTTCTAAGATATTCATTATTTTCTAAAGGTTATAGGGTTTATAATCTTGCGTCTAAATCTGTTGAAGAATCTATTCATGTCAAGTTTGACGATGGCTCTCAACCAGATAGAAGTAATGATACTGATAATAAAACCCTAGAATTACCCTTGGTTGATAATGAAGGTGTGTCACTATTAGATGTTCCTTTAGAGAACATAGAAGATGTTCCTAAAAGTTTTAGTTTGAAAAGGGACTGGAGATATAAATCTTCTCACCCAGAAGATTTGATTATAGCAGAAACTTCAGATGGAGTAAGAACTAGGTCCAGATTCAGAAGAGAAGCAAATGTAGCTTTTATTTCTGAAATAAAGCCTAAAAAAATTGATGAAGCTCTTCAGGATGAAGCGTGGATTTTAGCCATGCAAGAAGAACAGAACCAATTTACTAGGTGTAAAGTTTGGTCTTTAGTTCCCCGACCTTCCAAAAAGTCTATCATAGGAACTAGATGAGTTTTTAAGAATAAACTAGACGAGTCAGGAAGAGTAAGTCGTAACAAAGCTAGGTTAGTAGCTTAAGGCTATAATCAGCAAGAAGGAATAGACTATAATGAAACTTATGCTCCTGTAGCTAGGTTAGAAGCTATTAGGATT
>JAOTAY010079685.1:0-16178 GCA_025629805.1 Erythroxylum baracoense
TTAAAGAATAAAGTAGTTCGTTACTTTAATCTTAAAACATACACCTTACCATTCGTTTATTACAAACCACAATCTTGATGAGTGGTGAACTCATGTGTGTTTCGTTATAATTCTTGATATGATCGAAATGGATTTTTACAAGGTATCAATCCAGTGTCTACATGTTGGAATTATTAATTGAAACATACATTAGGGAACATTCACTTAAATAAAGAGTTTATAGTGATATCATCACTTTTAGATGTTTTACGGAGATTGGTGATTAAACTGGTGCCAGTAGTTTTGATAGACTAGCTCCCATCAAGTATTAACACCAGGATTAGATCTTGTGTGTTAATCACCAAGTAGAGTGAAACGAGAGATTTAGAAGGAAATACCAACATAAGGGCAAAACGATAATTTTACCCTTTATTATTCGGATGGCTATAATATGGTTCATAATAAAGTTTGCAATTGGACATCAAATTAATTATTTTGAAACACATTTTTTCATAATTGTAAGTAATTCAAGAGTTCAACCAATTGTCTTTAATGGAATGACATTTGGTTAATAAGTTGGAATTAATTATAATGAGATTATATTAATTTCAGGCTTGTTGGAGCCTGAATTATTTAAGTTCAATTAGATTCCCCACTTGGCTTCTAGGAAAGTTATCAAGGAAAGTAAGAAAAATAAATGGAGGCTACTGGAAAGAAAATGAGACCGAAAGGAGAGAAATGGAAGAATTGGATTCGGGCCAATAAGATTGCAACCATTTAATTAAGAGTTAATTAAATTGGTTTTAAGCCTATAATTCAATGTTAGGCTTACACTAATTAATTTTTAATTATAAGCCTAAAGTAACATTTAATATTCGGCTAGTTTTTGGTTTGATTTGATTAATTAGATTAATTGAATTGAAACAAATGTTTTAAAAAAAATGGAGGGTAAAACCGAATTCTACAATAATGTAGATTTCGATTTTGTAGCTAAATGGACAGTAGCACATTTAGTATTGAATTGCTAAATACAACGTGCAACCTTTTGTGGTATTATTTTGATTAAAGAATGAAGTAATGCTCTTCATCATTAAAAGGTTAATGGCTGGTTCTTAAAGATGAAACACGTACATAGCTCTTTTGATTTTCCCAATAGAATGAGTGGGTGCGTTTTTGTCTCTCCACTCACTTCCAATGCAAACTGATTATGCTACTTGTCATTAAAAGGTTTAATGGTTGGTTTTTAAATAAATGTGAGCTGTCAATTAACATTTTTTTGTAGCTATCTTCACTCTCTCCTAATAACGTCCAAGTGTTGGACTTGGAAGAACATTTTTCATTTTGGCATTAATTAACAAAATGAATGGTGCGTGAATTTGATCTTCACTAACTCTCTCACAAAAACCAAACCAAGAGTTGGAGAATTCGGTTTTAGACAATTCATTTTTTTGGCTTTGATAAAAAATGAAGGTGTGAGTTAAGTGGTCTCTCCAAGCTCTCCAAACTTTCGGCTATAGCCAAAAGGTTTGCTCTTCTATATTTTTTCTTCTCCTTTTCCACTAAAGGATCTTATTAACCAAGTTGTCTAAGGAGAATAAGTGGTAGATCAGATTGGTTGAGGACACAACAGCGAGGAGTTAAAGCTATAGCGAGGAATCAATAATATTCTGATCTTGTTCTTATTATATTTATTTTCTTTATGTCGTATCATATATGGATTAAAAGCATGTTGTTTTGGTGTTTATACTTCTGCTGTGTTTTGATTTCAGAAAAAGTTTTGAAATCTACCATTTAACCAAACCAAAGCATGTTTTTGTTGATCCAACATGGTCATTTTTATCCTTTTTTATGCTAGCATTTTGGCCTGCTAGATTATCATTTTATTTTCTTTATTGATTCAATAGTTTTGTTTCTTCTATACTTTTCTTCTACGTTAGGTTACTGCTTCTATGGTTTCTCTTCTGTTGCATGTTGATGTGTCATTTTGTTTCTATTTTTTGCTCTTGTTCTACTGTCGTTTTGACCCTGCTCTTTCCTCTTTTATGTTGTCGTTTTACTTCTTATTTCTGCTAGCTTTTGGCTTATTTGCTAGTGTCTTTGGTGGGCTACTGCTAGATGTATTATTCTCCTCCAATTTAGTCAATTTTAGCTTCTTTTCTCCAAAACAACTCTACATATCCTAACCTCCAAAAACAATGTAAAAATACCATAATCAGAATAATATCCATCCAATATGCTCCAAAAATACCCTAATTTGATATGTAAATTAATAAACTAGAAATTCCCAACAGTTTAGTGCCAAAATGAACCACTTGACTTGACGAGATAATGAGATAAAGGTTTATTACCCTGAAGAGCATATGGATTATCTTACATCACTTATTCATCAATTGGCTATAGGAGAAACGGAAGCAGTGAAGTCTTATGAAATATGTTAAGTAGTAGGACACCAAATGAAATGTGTCTAACATTACAAGAAGATTTAATAAAACAAATAAATGAAATATGAGGTTTTTTGAAACAACCTAAATGTTAGCATAATTCATATTCAAACATGAACGACCTTGGTTGGAGAGACCATCTAAATTTTTGATATCCACAACTAATTTTCAACAGTATAAGCAACCCTATCCTCTAAGGTAGCTGCAATAAGCTCAAACATTTGATTCAAGTATGTTTTATGAAGATATTTTTAAAACATTAGCTACTAATATTGTTAAATTTCAATAACTTGGAATCTTAAGGTTCAAATAAATTACCATCACAAACAAAATCCTAAGGAGAGTTTCAATGCTATTACATTATAAAGTATAAAGTAAGTGGACAAGCCTATAAAAAGTTCTACCTTCATCAAATTCATATACTAAAGGCAATGAACATGTTGAAACATAAGAAAGTGTTTCCATGCCTAAGGGTGAGTCACTTGCTTCTCCTTTAGTTGTAGTTCCTTCGATTCTAGATGTGTTAAAAGGATAAGCAAAAATTGGAATAAGATGTTGATTTATATAAGTATTCTAGAAATATGAGGTAAATATTTCCCTTTTGATGCAATTAAACAAGTTCCTAGACATTTTAAATTCTTGAAGGAACTATCTATAGTAAAAAAGAAGATAGAAATCAAAAGGGATTGAAAAAGTAAGGCTAGGAAGAAATATGTTTATTGTCACTCAGAAAACCATCCCAAGAAAATGTAAGCATCAATGTATGTCTTCCATACTATGCACCATTGGTGGTTCTATGGTAGAAAAGGCCATGCTATATTTAGGTGCATCCATTAACGTCTACCTTATTTTATTTATTCACGATTTAATTTAGGACCATTAGAAAAAACAAAAATAATTATTTAGTTAAAAGATAGGTCCAATTTATATCCCAAGAGGTTAGTGGACGATGTTCTTGTCCATATTAATGTCAAATTAAATTTTCTCACATACTTTTATGTTTTGGATATGAACAAGGATGATCAAATGATGCCAATTTTAATAGGAAGAATAATTTAAAAATAGCTAAACAAAAATTGATGTTTATAATCATACTTTAACCATAGGATTCAGTAACGAAACTGTTCAGTTTAATATATATGATACAATGAAGTATCTTAATGATGATTTTCCTATTCTTACAGTTCATGTTTTAGATTCATTAGCACAAAACTAGTTTGAAATTAATAGGAAGGATAAGATAGAAATAGCTATAAGGAAAAGCCTTTTTAATAAGGAAGATATTGATGTTTTCCTTAAATTTTTGTTCGTAGGAATGTGTGGTAGCCTTGGGTAGTTTGAGAAAGTGAAATAAATGCCAACTATATAGTATCTGAAGTTAGACGTGCCTATGCTTAGTGGCCTTCTCTTCCCTTCAGTTCTGACAAGAACCAGAGTTTAAACCATTGTTATAATACTTGTTCCTTTAAGAGGGAGACATTTTGTGGATGATAATCTATAGAAAGCCAACCTTCATTCAAGAGGAGAAATTATTGGAGGTTTTGAAAAACTTAAAAATGGAAATTGAATAGACTACGGTGAATATTCAGGATATCCCTTCCACTTGTATGCATATGATTCTCTTAAAAATGATGCTAAACCATAAAGCAACCCTATATCACCCTACTTCCATCAGACATTTATGCCTATACGTCCAACAGATATTCGAGCATATGCCCGGTGGAAATAGTGCGCTAGAGCAATCATATTTCTTATCTCATGGCATCATAATTTTTAAAACACTAATATCATAATATCTAAAATCCCAATTCCTCATTTCATTTCATAAACAAAATGGACATTGTAGCATTACAAAATCGCCCATATATAAACAATATCAAAGACTTATCAGAGTCTATAACTCTATTCTTAAAATAAGCTACATGCTACAAAAATGAGGAACTATACAAAAATTCTATCTAAATCCTTCAGTCCCAACTGACTGACCTTTGAGCCATTTCTTTTATTTAAAAGCAATACGAGATCTCTTCTTAGTTGTCTTAGAAGCTAAGTCCACTCTCTCGTACCTGAACAGTCAATGTTACAATTTTGGTGAGTTTTGCAAACTTAGTGAGCTATCCATCATTGATTACTTACCCATATCACATAAAATAAATAGTTCATATAAAATTCATATATCCATATAATTCACATCATTTGATTTATCATCATGTTCCATTAAAAATAATTTTGTTCATCTATTTCACATTCACATTTAGAACAATTCATACAATCAAATTCAATCATTCATATAATACATATCAAATTGTATGTATAATGCTCATGAAACTCGCTTTCAATTATTACGTTGTTGTGATTGAGTGTCTTTTTCATGTCTCGTAATCCACAGTGTTGTAGTCTAATTATCCACAAAGCTCACACTTTAAACACACGACCTTCACTGAAGCTAAGGATGATGCCTTTATGCTATTGAGCTGTCGCGTCAAATTGTCGATCTTTCCTTGCATCTCAGTCATTTGATCAATCGCGACAATACCCTTCTGCTCTCTAAAAATAACAGGTTTTCTAACTTGCTCATTTGTCCATAAGCAGTTATTGCTTGCCATCTCCTCAATCAGCTCCTCCACTTCATCAACAGTCTTCTGCATCAAGGATCCTCCTGAAGCTGCATCGATTGTGCCTCTTGTTGGTGGGTTCACTCTATTGTAGAAAGTCTGCAAAAGGAAATCCTTAGGTAAGTTATGGTGTGGGCACTTCCTTTGCAAGTCCTTATATCTCTCCCATGCTTCATAGATTGATTCCCCGTCACCTTGTTGGAAATTGGTGATTTCCTTTATAATCTTGGTGGTCTTCGTCAACAGGAAGTACTTGTCTAAGAAAGCGTGCATAAGCTGATCTCATTTCATGATGTTTGTTAGGCTCAGTGAATGATACCAAGCCTTCGCTCAATCTCTAAGAGTAAAGGAAACAGCCTGATGCTAACTGCATCCTCCAACATCTAATGATACTGCAAAGTATCACAGATCTCTAAGAAGTTAACTATATGCGCATTTAGATCCCCATTAGCCAATTTGTAGAATTGCACATTCTGCTGAAGCATATTGAGAAGTGCAGGTTTAATTTCGAAAGAGGCAGCTTGAACAGGCGACCTAGCCACTCCTTAGTTTGACGGGTTGAACCCTGGCCTCATGAAGTCCATCAGGGTCCTTTGTTGCCATCCTTGGTTCACTTCCTGATCTATATTTTGTTGAAACACCTCGGCCATTGATGATTTTCCAATCTCTTCTTCTTCCTGTCGTCGACCTTTCCTAAGGGTTCATTCTAGTTTATTGATATCTAAATCTAACGTCTCTGTTACATATCTCAAACCTCTCATGACTCTTATGTTCATGCAAGAACACGAATTCTGAAATAAAATGAAAGAAATGAAAACCAAAATTAAAAACTAATCTAACTAATCCCTTAAATTATAGAACTAAACTATCATCTCCCCAGTAACGGCGCCAAAATCTTGATCGCTAGGTTACGTGTGCTAAGTTTTAATATTTATAACCTCGATATTTCTACAAGCGCACGAGTCGTTCATGTAGTACCTAAGGTATCGTTCCCATGAGGAGGGTTAATTTAGTCCTAAAATCTAATAATTGACTAAATTTTGCAATAAATCAAAAATAAACAACTAATGCAAAAATTAACTAATCAACCAATCAATATCAAGAATTGAACTCATAAAATATAAAAAAATAGAAATTTTGCACAACCTAGTCTAGAATCAACCTAGAAACTACTAATTGAGAGAAAGGGGTTTTAATCAGAATTTAATAAAAATCTAATTGATTACGCAATATTGAATTACTGGGTCTAGACGGTCCTAGGGTGAATTACTCTCTCTTAGGTTATAATCTTTAACCCTAATTCATAATCTCTAATTTAAATTATGGAATTGTAATCTCTCGATTTTCAATTTACCTAAAACCTAGATTAGTTCTGAATCTATCTAATCACCTACTAGAGGCCTATGCTCGATCTCTTGTTACACGATTTTACCGGTTTGATTCAATTCTTATCTATCAAACTACCTAACTCTCGTTAGCCCAATTTGATGATATTTACTGAGTTCACCTTCTCAGTTTATTACCAAATTATTAAGCACAGATATTGAATCACAAATAACTCAATGAAAATACAATAAATCAAACTTCATTAATCTTAAAGATCAAAATCTCGAAGGTAAGTTTAGACAAAAATCAACATTCAATAACAACTATTCTCAACAATTATCCTAATTCTATACATCAATAAAATTGAAATTAAGATGAAAAATACTGTAAGAATGGATTAGTGGAGGTAGTGATGGTAGGAAACTACATGTTCCAGGAAGTAATTCACGTCAAGATTCTTCTCCGTGTCTCTCTTCCTTCGTCTCCTTCCTTAAATCTCTCGATATGCTCTCTAGGGTTTTGGATTTGACTGATGCAAAAAGGCTTCAAAGGCTCCCCCCTTCTGTTATTTAATGTTCTATTTATATCTTGGAAGCCCTAGGTTTGATTCGGGGTCGAAACGGTCTAAAATGTGTCGCAAAACTTGACGTTTTCAATTATTTTTGTGTCTACCAGACGAAGGCCGTGATTGTGGCAGACAAACCCTCTCTGTCACGATCGCGGCCCAATATGCACAATCATAGCGTGGTTCAGAGCTCTCTATCACGTTCGTGATCAAAATGTCAAGATCGTGGCCTGGGTCCTATCAGCTCACCTCTTTCTGTCATGATCGTGGCCTATTATGCCATGATTGTGGGCCGTGTTTTTAGCCCAAAACTCTTCGAAACTTTCCCGTTCTTCATCATTTACCCTGAAACACTAACAAACACATCAAGGTACCTCAAAAATATAACATTTAAGTTCAAAGACTCATACTAACTTATAAAAACACTTAAGCACATAAACTAACACAATTAAAATATAAATACACAATAAACACTTAAATTAACACTAAATACCTAATAAATTGAACCGTAAAACATAATACAAATCATAACTATCATCTACCTCGAATCAATCTCAGAGCACTTATTGACGAAATCAATCTGGCTGACACTACTTGACTAACACATCGAAAGATTACTCTTAGCTAATTAGGAGATTCAAGAATCACCTCCTTAGTGTAGCAGTTCATCACAACCCTATGAGCAATAAGTCATTCCATACCTAAGGTGAGGTCTATCTTTATCAACTACAATATTATCAAATTAGCTTTCAATTCCACCTTATCAACCCAAATCTTGCACCTTTTACAAACTTCACCAATTACTGTAGTACTACCTACCGGTGTACTCACCTCTAAATTACAATTCAATATTTCTCTCTCGCAATGCAGCTTAGATGTCAGATGCGGTGTGATAAATGAGTGTGTAGATCCTGGATCTAATAATTCAAATGCTTCAAATTGAAAGACATTTAACACACCTGCTACTATATTTGGAGAGTTTTGAGCCTCCTGTCTGATGATGGTATAAATTTTAGCCTAAGACTGTAGCTGATTACTCCGCATCTCAGTCCTAACAGTAGGACAAGTTTAACTCACTCTGCCTCTACCTCTGCCTCTCTATCCTAATCCACTAGGTCTGCTCTGCTGGATAGTCATTTCAATTACCACTCCTCCTCTCACTCTAGACTGTGCTCCAAAAACTACAGGACAGTCTCTGAACTGATGTTCAAAGGAGCCACAATGAAGGCAAGCTCCTGATAACTTCCAACATTCTCCACTATGTTTCTTCCCAAAACATAATTAGGCATCTGTTATGACCGCTCAATGACTGGACCTCTACCACTACCAGTCTGTACAAAACTGCCTCTCTGTTTAAACCCCGACTGTTTTGATCTAGTTGGCGGTCGAAAAGATCTATTATGGCATTTACTGAATCTTCTGCCATAATCAACTTGGGACTTACCCTGTCTCTTTATTCTGAATTCTTGCCTGCACTCTCCTTGTCCATCTTTTAGCAATTGTTCTATTCGGATCGAGGTAACTCTCAGCTCAATAAAACTGCTTAGATTTGTAATAGCTAACCTTGTTCTAATCTCTATATTCAGCCCATCTTCAAACCGTCTACACTTATCCTCTTCAGTTAAAATCAGTGCAGTAGCATATCCCATTAACTCATTGAATCTTATCTCATATTTGGCTACAGAGAGACTTCCATGCTTTAGATCCAAAAACTCCTTCATCTTTCTATCCAGGTAGATCTTTGGCATGTAGTTCTCCTTGAAGACTTATAGAAAGTCTTCCCACGTTAATCTACAAGGTCTAGCGATACTACCTAGAATAGTCTTCCACCACTGATAAGCTGGACCTTGCAGTAACAAGACCGCATAGTCAAACTTCTCGACTGACTCACAGTCCATCTGATTAAAGATTCTTTCTGTTCTCTCTAGCCAACCTTCTACCTCAGCAGGTTCTGTACTTCTGTAGAAGTCTACAGCCCCCTGCTTTCAGAGTTTATCATATCTCTTTTCTCTCCTCTCAGGAATTCTCTGAGGCATTTGATTAGACCAAAGTACTGGAGACTCTCTATTGGCTCCAACAAACTTTAGGTGAGCTGATTCGAAAACTTGATCTCCTATAATGGATGACCTATAAGAAACAATAATCTTTGTTATTATCCAAGTCTCTCACCATATATCTTGTCTATATGTTCTTATATCTGCCCTTATGGATGCCAAACCATGCTCTAATACCAAAACCTAAAACATCCTACTTCCACGAGGCACATACCCGACATCCTGAGGACATTTGAGAACATACCCTATGAAAGTGGCATGTTAGAGCAGTCACACTTACTTATTATGGCTTCATACATAAAACACAAATATTCATATTATCAACTCCTCATTCCATTTATAAAACGTAGTTACACTGTAGCATTTCACTACATAATCTATATATACAGTATCAAAAATATCGCAGAGTTTACTACTCTATACAAGAAGTTCTACATGAAATGAGGACTAAACAAAAATATTGTAATATTCGATTTCTAGAACATGCTTAGGGTTAGAACCCTAGATTATTGTGAATGAGTAATAACATTAAGAGCATTGCATATACGTGCATAACATTAGCATACACACGTGAATTATAATTTTTATACGTTACAAAGATAGCATATGCACTCAATTGACATGCCCCGAGGTATGAAAGTTTTTAATATGACTATGATATGAATTGTGAATTATTATGTCTTGAATTTTGATTAAATTGGATTACAATTGGTAATTTGGAATTAATTGTGATTAACTGGGAAATTGATGAATTAGTATGTACATTTGGATTAGGAAAATTTTCAAGTGGTAGATAAATTGATAATGAAAAATTTGTATTATTAAGTATATAATTGTGTAACATTTGGCTTAGTTAAATAAGTGACAAGAAGACTAGTAATTAAATGACAAATGGATCAATTATTATGTGACATGTGGACTAAATTATTAGGAGACACATGAACTAATTAATTGGAGACATATGGCAATCTAAGGTGTGGATTAATGGCAACATAATCACTTGATACATGGCTTTCATGCCTTAAGACACATGCCTAGGTAATTTGGAGACACCTAGCATATTGATGAAGCAAGTTCTAGTAACCAAGTTTCTACTGCTTCGTTCATTGTCTCTCCACCAAAATTGCTTCAAACCTTTCTTTATATTCTGGTCTTAACTTTAGCCAAATTGATATATGAAATTCACACCTTAATCCTTCACAAATTAGCTAAGAAACTACCTGAATGTTACCTTCATATTGCTGTCCAAAATCAACTTATTTTCTCCTTAAGTTTGTGATGAATCTTGCATGATTGGAAGGCTAGTTGAATCTGAAGTGTTGTGGTAAAATTGAAAGCTTAATAGGTAAATAGCAATATGATCTTTATGGCATGCTTAATGGTTTAAGAATGATGCTTAAATTGGAATGAAATGAAAGAGATGTTGGTGATGATATGTGCTGGAAATATGTTGAATAAATTTGGAATTTTTATGCTTGTTCTTAGTGTGGGAAAAACATGGATTATATAGGTTGATTCATGGATGAATTAGACCTGGATTTGAAGTACAATAAAGGTGAATGTATGCTAAAGGAAAATTTTAATATAGTGTTCTTAAATTGAGAAAGAATTAGGACTATATGCATGATAATGTATGATAGTTTCAGTTTAATTTTTGATGCATGAAAGACCATGATTTATGAGCTATCAAATGAATACTTTTGAGTTAGATTTGGATTATAATTCAAACATAAATGACGTTGCATATTGAGCATGAATTTTGGAAAATTGGGAGTGTAAATGATATCCCTAAGTGTGAAACATTCGTGTAGAATTGGGAGAAATCATGTAGGGCACGATCGTGGCCTTCAATGTACGGTTATGGCCTGGTAAAAATTGGTTCTGTCACGATCGTGGCAGAGTCCCCATGATCGTGACCTGATGCATAAGAGTTTGTCACGATCGTGGCAATGTCCACTATGATCATGGGCAAGGTTTGAACATGAAATGTTGTCTTTTAAGTGATGATTGAAACAAAAAATGATAAGGTACTCACCTATGATGAATTAAGGCTTGAAATGAACTAGTTTGATGATTGATTGATGAAATTAGATTAAATAAGTTAATTGAGGTATAAACCTAAGTGTAAATAAGGCATATCTAAGTGACAAAGTTTGAATGATTATGAATTGTGATTAAGGAAAAATACCCAAGAAAGTCATTGAGCATGCATTGAATATGGCACATACATATATGTGCATGACTAAATATGTATTTGATTGATCGACTTTGTAATGTGAATTTTGTGTCTATTGAATAATTTTATACGCACAAGTCGATCGACTAAATCCAGACATTGCCGGACTATCCAGGCAATAGCGTAATCTTAAGTGTACTGTGAGTAACCTAAATGTTCTCACTAGGATTGATTTATTTCTGTTTAACTTCCAATCATTGAACTGTTATTGATCTGCATGTGACAATTCTGGACATTAATAGTCTAAGGAGTTTGAAATTTGGGAATGTATTAGGAGTGTTCTAATTGCATATGAATTTGAAAGTTATCTGTATTCTCAACACATTGTTGAATTCTAGATTTAGGTCCGATGAACATCTAAAACTAACTGTGTATTATGAATAAATGTTATTGATAGCATATTCTGTGATTTAATGCATCACATTAATATCCATGATCAGATAAAGGCGTTGTGACCTGAGTAGCCAGTTTGAAAGAGCTTAAAGCTCATAATTATGCAAGTAGAGCCATTAGCTCTGTGGTTAATAAGCCCGGTATCTGCAATAGGTATAGGACATTATCTGAAAAGAGCCTGATATCTACAAAGAATATGGGACAGTGAAAGGTACTCGGTCACAACAAATAATAACAAAGTAAAGTCTCATATGCATATGCATTTGTACATATATGATTGAGAAATTATTTATGAATTGTGATGATATTGTGATATGCCGTATTTGTGTATTTGTTGATATTGTGATTGATTAGGATATGCATGAGCAAAGTATGCCTAAAAGAGTACATGAAATGTGTGACATTCATTATGTCTTATTGAGACGAGGAATGTTGTGAACTTGGTTATATGTGAGATATTTGTGTATTTAATATGAGTGAGCTCATCAATGATGTTCACTCACTAAGTTCGCAAAACTCATCAAAATTACAATGTGGCTTTTTCAGGTACGAGAGAGGAGACCTAGTTCCTAAGATACGTTAGAAGATCGTTTTGGTATTAATAAATGGCTCAAAGGTCAATCAGCTGACATCTGAAGAGTTGTAGATTATATATATGTAGTTTCTTTTGTCACGTAGAACTTTTTGTAAAATGAGAAGTAAACTCTTAATTACTTGTGATAATGTAAATATTTGTCCAATGAAGTGTAATGTTACAATGAATATTATGTTAGTGAATGAAATGAAAAAGTTGGCTTCCAAAGTTTATAAAGTGTATGATGCCATAATAAGTGTATAAGACTGCTCTAACATGCCATTAACATAGAGTATATTCTTGAATGTCCTCTGGATGTTCAGTTATATACTCTATGGTAGTAGGGTGTTACAATTTTGGTATCAAGGTATGGTTTGGCATCCATAGGGACATATAAGAATATTTAGGCATACTATACAGTAAGAGATTTGAATAGTGATCACAATCATTTTTGTTATAGGTTATCCTCCATAGGAAATCAAGTTGGAGAGTCAGCTGACTTAAATGACTTAGAGTCTGTAAGAGCCAATAGGGAGTCTTCTGTACCTGAGTTTGCATAAATGCCTCCGAGAATTCATAAGAGAAAGGAAAGGAGGTATGATAAATTAAGAAAGCAGGGGGCTGTGGACTTCTACTGAAGTACAGATCCTGCTGAGGCTAAAGGATGGTTAGACTGAAAGAGTGTTTAATCAGATAGATTGTGAGTCTGATGAAAGATTTGATTATGCAGTCTCACTATTGCAACGTCCAGCATATCAGTGGTGGAAGACTGTTCCAAGTAGTATCACCAGGCCTTGTAGTTTAAAGTGGGAAGATTTTTTGAAGGAATTTAAAGAAAATTACATGCAAAATATTATTTATCTGGATCTGAAGATGAATGAATTTTGAATTTTTGGATCTGAAATAAGGTAGTCTCTCTGTAGCTGAATATGAGATTCGATTTAATGAGTTGATGGGGTATGCTACTGCCCTGATTCTTACTGAAGAGGACAAATGTAGGAGATTTGAAGATGGGTTGAACATGGAAATAAGAACGAGGCTAGCCATTTCTAATTTGGGTAGTTTTACAGAACTAGGAGCAGCCTCTATCAGAATTGAACAGTTGTTAAAAGATGGTTAGGGAGAGTACAGACAAGAGTCTAGAGTAATGAGATAGGTTGAGTCTCAGGCTAATTCTGGCAGGAGTTTTAGTAAATGCCAGAACAGATCGTCTCGATTCTAGACTAGATCAAGATAATCAGGATTTAGACCAAGAGGTGGACTTGTTCAAATTAGTAAAGGTAGAGGACAAGTTTTAGGAGGACAGTCCCAACAGATGCCTAATTTTGAACATTATGGTAAGAAGCATGGTGGTGAATATTGGAGGTTATCGGGAGCTTATTTTTGATGTGGCTCAATTGAGCATTAGATCAGAGATTGTCCTGAGACTTTGGGACCACAGTCTGGAATGAGAGAAGGAACAATGACTAAGACAACGGTTCAACATAGTAGAGCTACTGGATCAATACAAAGAGGTAGAGATAGAGGCAGCACACAATCAGTAGGTCCTAGTGTCAGGACTGAGGTGTAGAGTAACCAACCGCAATCTCAGGCCAGGATTTATGCCATCACCAGACAGGAGGTGTAGAACTCCCTAGATGTGGTAGTAGGTATGTTGAATGTCTTTAATTTTGAAGCATTTTCATTAGTAGATCCAGGTTCTACATATTCATTCATCACACCGTATCTGACATCTAAACTGCATTGTGAGAAAGAAACATTGAATTGTGGTTTAGAAGTGAGTACTTCTATAGGTAGTACTATAGTGATTAGGGACGTGTGTAAAGGGTGTAGCATTCGAATTGATCAGGTAGAGTTAAAAGTCGATCTGATAATATTGCAATTGAGGGAGATAGACCTTATCTTAGGTATGGATTGGCTCACTACACATAGAGCTATGATGAACTGTTACACTAAGGAGGTAATCATTAAATCCCCTCATCAGCCGAGAGCAGTGTTTTGAGGAGTTAGTTAAGCAGTGCCAGCCTAATTAATTTCATTCATGAGTGCTTTGAGACTGATTCGAGGTGGATGTGAGGCTTATCTGGCCCATGTAGTTGATATCTTGAACGAACAGACCATTCAGGACATTCCTATTGTTAGGGATTTCCTAGATATTTTTCCTGCTGAATTACCAGGTTTACCCCCAGAAAGAGAAGTGGAGTTTACCATTGACCTTATTCCAGGTACTGCTCCTATATCAAATCTTCTATATAGGATGGCAACTGTGAAACTTAAGGAACTTAAGACACAGTTACAGGAGTTGTTAGATAAGGGTTTTATTAGGCCTAATGTGTCACCTTGGGAAGCTATAGTTTTGTTTATAAAGAAGAAGGATGGAACTTTGAGGTTATGTATTGATTACAAACAATTGAATCGGGTGACAGTGAAGAATAAATATCCTTTATCGAGGATAGATGATTTGCTCGATCAGTTGCAGGGAGCTCAGGTATTCACTAAGTTAAACTTGAGATTAGGGTATTATCAGCTAAAGATAGCAGAAGCTGATGTACCGAAGAGTGCATTCAAAACAAGATATGGACATTTTAAATTTTTAGTGATTTCTTTTAGGTTAACTAATGCTCCAGCAGCGTTTATGGCTTTCATGAATAAGGTATTCCAACCTTACTTAGATCATTTTGTGATTGTGTTCATTGATGACATTTTGGTATATTCGAAAAGCAGAGAGGAACATGCTAAGCATTTGAGGTTAGTGCTACAAATAATGAGAGAGAAACAGATGTATGCCAAGTTCAATAAGTGTGAATTTTGGCTTAATCAAGTAGTATTTTTAGGTCACATTGTGTCTGGGCAAGGCATACAGGTAGATCCAAAGAAACTAGCAACAGTGTTAAAATGGGAAACTCTGAGAAATGTTTCTAAGATCTGAAGTTTCCTTGGATTAGTTGGATGCTACCGGAGGTTTGTCAAGGGGTTTTCTTTGATCTCAACCCCTTTGACAAAACTTCTGAGGAAGAATGCGCCCTTCAAATGGAACAATGATTGTCAGAGAAGTTTGAGGAGCTAAAGTATCGGTTAACTACAGCACCGATGTTAGCTATTCCATCTAGAACTGGAGGTTATGTGTTGTATAGTGATGCTTTACACCAGGGGTTAGGATGTGTACTAATGCAGCATGGCAGAGTAATAGCATTTGTATTGAGACAATTGAGGTCTCATGAGTTTAATTATCCGATACATGATTTAGAGCTTGCTACTATATATTTGCTTTGAAGTTTTGGAGGCACTATCTATATGATGAAACTTTTCAGGAATTCACTGATCATAAGAGTTTTAAATATTTGTTGAGTCAAAAAGAGTTGAATATAAGACAGAGAAGATAGATTGAATTATTGAAAGATTATGATTGTACAATTGAATGTCATCCTGGTAAAAATAATGTGGTAGTTGATACACTAAGTAGGAAATCTAATAGCAGTGTGGCTTAAGTGCAGTTATCGAGCTTACCTAACTTACTGCAATTGAGAGCATTGAATGTTGAGTTAAATTTAGGGCAAAATGAGGCATTGATAGTTACGTTAAAACTCGGACTGATGTTGCATGAAAGAATCAGAAAGGCTTAGAGTAAAGATCCAGAATTAATGAAGCCTATTGAGAAATTGAAAGTGAATCCGAGTTCTGAGTTTAAATTGAGGAATGATACACTGTGTTTGAAACAGAGACTATGTGTACCCAATGTAGATAATCTAATAAAGGAAATTTTAGAGGAAGCTCATGTAACAACCTATATTATGCATCCTGATACTATCAAGATGTATAACATGTTAAAACAACATTTCTGGTGACCAAGAATGAAGAGACAAGTGGTTGAGTATGTTGCTAAGTGTTTGACTTGCCAACAGATTAAGGCAGAGCATCAGTGTAACAGCCCAGACCACCCGCTTGCAGATATTGTCCGCTTTGAGCCTCGGCCTCTCGGGCCTCGCGCTCTCACG
>JAOTAY010079723.1:0-16175 GCA_025629805.1 Erythroxylum baracoense
AATGATCCTAAAGCATCATTTTATTTTTAAATTAAATTATCCTTATTTATCAAATTCCCATTTGCCTAGTTTTTTTTTAATTTAGATGGATGATTTACTTAATTTGAAACTTTTTAATTTATATTTTTTATCAATTCAAACTTTTTTTAACTATTTAATTTCCGATTGAAAGGTTGCTTACTTTTTATGGATTTGTTAATTAGAAATTTATAATGAAGATTGTTAATCACCTCATATAAAATTGCACTTGATCATACAAGATTGAATATATAAAGGCAAATAACTTGTTTTAAAATAGCAACAACCAAAAGAGGTATATTTTTCAAAAACTTGTTTTACTTCAGTCAATTGAATGAGCACTATTAAGAGGAACTAGAAAATTGTATCTTGCCAATTTTTCACAATTCTCAATTCTTGTTGAAAGATCATTTATTATGATGAAATTCCAAAGAAAGTGGGTGGATATTTTCTAATTGTCTAACAAAAGATAATTTTAAAATTATTTAAAATAATACAAAATTAGAATAAATAAAACCACAAAAGAAAGTTTGTATCTTTAACTTTGTTCTAACCCGTAATTAGAGATAATATAGTGTCAGACAGAGCTATGTGCAATGTTCCAAGTATTCCTCACAAGTATCTCAATACTCTAACCAAGTCAACTATTAAGTATTTACAAAAGAGGTTCCTCACACCAAATCGCGTTGATACGCACTCTAAACTCCAACCTTTACTTGAATATTAACAAGCTCATCTGGTTTGCTCATTACAATGGCTTGCTAACATTGGAAAGGTCAACTCATATCATCTATATTTCTGGGAACTCTTAACTAGAAATGTCCTCATGGCTTTTCTGGACACCTTAAGCACTCTTCCTAATATATTTTTTTCATAAACAATTGTATTACAAACATCTAATAAGTTAGTCTCTTAGTAGAGGCATTTCTTCATAGGAACCACGAGATCGTGAAATCTATCATCTTATTTTGCATCTCAAGATCAAACCAACAAACCATATCAATGCAAAGCAGATAAATTTTGTAAAACAAGAGAAAAGACTTATTGAAATCCAAATAAGTTTTCATTCCTATCACCCTTGCTTCTTCCCACTACAAGTTCAATTCATAAATTGATGAGAAGCATCTATATTATCCAACAAGGCAACTAGAAGGCAAGTTAACTTGAGCATTCCTTAGTTAGGCTAGAAATCGGTCACAAATCTAACATTAGTGTCAAAGGCAAAATGTTAGGCTGCAGGTAGCACAACGATTGGTTTTTGCAACCAAACCAAGTATACGCAAGTCTAAACTTTTATCACCTACCGCATTAGCTTCAAATCTGCCCAGTAAGCCATAATATTCAAACAGAAAGGGATTTATCCAATCAAACAGCAAAAGCCAAAAAACAGTCGCTAACATAGACTTCAAGTACAAAAAAGCTTAAGAAAGTAACATTATAAGACCCACAAACACTAGATCTGAGAGTAACTAAGCAGATTTGCAAAACACTAAGCATATCACTTGCAGGACCCATAACCGAACGAAGCATGAAAAAAGATTGAATCCAGAAAGACTCGATCATTTAGATTGCAAAAACACGAAGATTCGATTTTTAAGATGCATCAATGAGACTGAGAAAAACCCAAAGTATGATGGAGCCTACGAACAAAATGGACTCGAAAAATAGATGTGGGGGAACCTTTGATGAGCGAAACTTTATCATCCTTCAAAACAACCGACGTTGCTGCTCTGTTAAGGAGGTGTCTGTTCATTCAATTCAAAAAATATTCAAAAGTTGAACATAAACTGGGAAATTGTTATGAAAGAAAAATGTTGACATTCCTCCAGAAAATTGTTACTTAAACCCAAAGCTTAAACAGATAATCACTACAGAAACCCAAAAAAAAAGAAAAGAACTTAGAAGAAAAAAGAGGAAGAAAGAGTATAGTTGAGCAATGGGCTTACTATTCGTTGCTCATGATTGACAACACAAAATATAAAATTGTTGTAGGAGAAGAAGATAGAAAAGCATTAACGTCCAAGATCCGAACAGAGAGATGAAACAAGAAAGGAAGAAGACTAGAGAAAACCATAAATGAGACGGTCAAAGAGTAGAGAATAAAGAGGGCAAAATCGACATTAAAATAAAATATATCAGTTGATTCGTTAAACTCTCCTGTAAGGGAGCTTCTTCAAAATCAGCTGGTTGAGTTAAATCAGTCAACTCAACGATCAAACAATCTAAACAACTTTTTTATAAAGTTAATTAGCTAATTTTGGTTAATTAGCTATTTTTTAACTGATCAACCAACAATTAAATGAGATCATAATAATTTATTAAAGTAAAATAATTTAAATGACATAACTGTACAGTCTAATTTACTAAAAAGATTTACAACCAAAATATTAATTCTCCCCACTAATAATTGGCATGTATGTTGACAGCAAAAAAGCTGAGCTCCGACTCATCTCGAATATTCGAAAATGGAAAAGACAATTGACCATCGTCAAACCATTAATAAGTGATTTGACAACACAAAAACAGTTTTATTCATTTTATGATCAATTTACCATCATCATACCAATTACATCATTTGATTTGATCCAACGGTAAAGGCATTACCGGATCAAGTTCTATAATCTATATTTAAGAACATCCAGCCTCCACACAGAACTCACGACAAGCTTTTTCATTTGATAGACCTAAAACGCATAAATAAATCCCGAGAAATGGCACAATCTTTGTCTCCTATGTTCGTGGTGAGGCGGAATGAGCCTCAACTAATAACACCTGCCAAACCAACACCCCATGAGATCAAAAAGCTGTCAGACATAGATGATCAAGAGGGCTTCCATTTTGATATTAAACTCGTAACGTTTTACCGTAGCCAACCTAGTGTGATCGGCTTGGACCCTGTGGCGGTAATCAGAGAAGCAATTACTAAAGCATTGGTGTTTTACTATCCTTTTGCTGGGAGGCTTGTACAAGGGCCTAACAAAAAGCTCATGGTGGATTGCAACGGCAAAGGTATAGTGTTCATCGAAGCTGATGCAAACATAGAACTGGGCCAGCTTGGTGATTTCATAAAGCCACCATGTCCTTATGTTGACGAGTTTCTGTACGATGTGCTTGGTTCTGCCGGAATCCTTGGATGCCCTTTGCTGTTGGTTCAGGTGAACTCAATTATATGTTTTGGTTTTCCAGTTCTGAATTATTTAGGGTCTGTTTGGTATATATATAATTGCATTGGCCTAAATGAAGCACCGAAGAATCTAATGGAGAAAAGGCACTATCTGCTTATAGAAGTGGGATGGGTTTGAGAAAAGTTTAAAACGGAGTAATACAGTTGATAACGAAATTCTTAAGGAGTTCCAACTGAGAAATGACACACAAACACAAAATTGAAATTGCGGATAGTCCACAATTAGAGGGGTATTGTAGCAAACATCTTGTTTTCTTTCCTCTACGATTGTAAGGTATAAAGAAACATATCATTGTTTTAAAATAATTTCTAGTTATCTATTATGAGCAAGTTCCAAATTGCATTTTGCAATTAGGTTTGTAGTGTAATAATTTGGAAACTATTTGTCATGCAATTATAAGTAACTATGATCATCTATATAATCATGATTGAGTTATTGTAATTACACCAATAATATGTAACTGTGGAGTCACTCATCTTACATAACTTAAAATTTTAAGTATATAAGATTTATGAACACCATCTAAAGTAAGAAATCAAACTTATTATAAAAAACATAAAAATATATCAATAGAAATATAGATGAAAAGAGAATATAAATCTAATAAGATATGGTATTGCGTAATATGACTTGAGTTAGCGAATTCTAGAAAAAAAACAACACAACAATACTCAAATTCTCGCCTAAGCAGGGTATGGGGAGGGTAAGATGTACGCAGTCATGTCCACATCTCTTAAGAGATACAGAGACTATTTCCTTATAGACCTCCGGCTGTTTTGATAACTCGAACTCAAGACCTCCTTAGTCTTAAGTGAGAAGTTAACCAACTAGGCTACTCCTTCTTGTCAGTTAGCGAATTCTAGAAAGAGAACTAACTAGAAAGAGAACTAAATGGATAACCTTACATAAACCATATGAAGTTTTATCACTTTCCAGATTTTATTTCTTAGCTAAATTTTTGAAGAAAAGTGCAATGAGTTAAATTTTCATCAAAATTATTTAATTATTAATATAATTAATATGTGAGATAGACTTCTTTTGTAATTAATAACTTATTAAAAATAATATTAATATTTTAAATTATTTAATATATTTTAAATATTAGAAAATTTAAAAAACATGTTTCTTATCTGAGGATTGTGGAGGTGATGTGGATGACAGAAAAAAGATCACCTCAAGTTTTCTATTTTTATTGAAGATGATGCATTCACATGGAGTTTGAAGAAACAATTCATTATTACTCTCTCAACTTTTAAAGCATAGTATATTATTTCTGCCTTGTGTGTTTGGCATGATGTTTGAGTATAAAATTAACGAAGATGTTGTGTTTACTACAAGTGAACTTACAAAAATCTTTATGGATAACAAATTAGTCATAATGTTGAAAAAAAAATCCTATTTTTTGGGATAAGAATAAGTATATACATACAATATTTTATTACATTAGAATGGATATTATGTTAAAGAAAGTGAAGCTCAAATACGTGAAGACTTAAGATTAAGAAGTTGATAAATTTACCAAGCTGTTAAAATTTGAAGACTTTACAAGACTTAGACAAAATTTGGATTAACCAAAATTCAAATTTAAGAAGAGTATTAAGAAATAAACTTGAAATAAGTATTAATATTAATTGTGAAACAATGATAGTCATTTAAGGTTTTTAAGTTTTATTAGTTATGCATTTAAAGAATTGTTTTGTATTTAATGTAGTAATATTTGAAGATCTTGTAACTATGTATCAATAGCTATATATTACCTTGTTAATTTGTACGAGAAAGTGAACCAACCAAAGTCTTAAACTTTTCCTCTTCTCGTATAGTCAACACATATATAGGACATTCTTATTAGAGAATTACATGTCATCTAAAATTTTCCATTTTATCATATGCAGGTAACACGTTTGAAATGCGAAGGATTCATCTTGGCAATTCGTCTCAATCATGCAGTCAGTGACGGACATGGGCTGGCACAATTCTTGAGCACAGTTGGAGAAATCGCACGGTCATCAAAAGGAGGATATGACTGTGAACCATCTATCATTCCAGTGTGGGACAGGGAGATACTTAACGCCCGAAACCCACCTCGTGTGACTTGTAAACATCCCGAGTATGAGGTTGTAGAACAAGACATTAAGTGCCAACAAATGACTATGGAGATAAATAATATGGTCCACAGTTCTGTCTCTTTTGGATCTCGTGAATTGACATTATTAAGAAACCAACTTCCAGCACAACTAGGCAAGTGTTCATCTTTCGATCTCGTCACTGCGTCCGTGTGGAAAGCCCGCACATCTCTCTCGAACTTGATGACTCTGATACCGTTGCTCGTTTGACGTTGGCTGTCAGCTGTAACCAACATGTCAAGTTGCGTCCTGGTTACTATGGCAACGCGTTTACATTACTGAGCGCGGTTTCAAAGGCCGGTCTTTTGAGTAATAAACCATTAGAGTATGCACTACAGTTGGTAAGGAAAGCAAAGACCCAAATGAACAAAAAGTATATGAGGTCTTTGGCTGATTATTTGGTGCTAAATGGAAGGCCACATTTCGTTAAAACTTGGAACTATGTAGTTTCTGATACGAGACATGCTGGTTTCGAAAAGCTTGATTTTGTATGGGGGAGACCAGTTTATGGAGGACCTACAGGGGCTTTTCCCGGTTGTAGCTTTTATAGTCATTATAGAAACAGTAATGGGGAGGATAGCATTGTAGTGCCCATATGGTTGCCTGAGAACGCCATGAACAGGTTTCGACAAGAGCTCTTGGAGATGATGACCACGACTTCAGATAATCGCAATGATGAGTTGTTCGATGATTCTAGGAGGCCACCATTTGCTTCCAAGCTTTAAAGTCTAGATTATTATGTATAACAATTGGATATATGTTTGAGAACTTCCCATAAACTACAAGTTCAATCATGGGTGTTACTAGAATGTTTTTGATGATGACAGAATAATAATGTAAATATAAGATAACCCGGTTCTTGAGCTACATAGTTTGCAGATTGTGAATAAAAAGAGCAGTTGGCAAAGCATGGAGTTTATTTTTATTTTATTGTAATTTTAGACTCTATATAGTGAGTCTTGGGATGGTATATAACCTTGTCTTGTTAGTAAAATATTGATAGTACGTTCTCTTACTACATGTGTGCATGTGCATGTAAAATTGCATTATATAGGATAAAATATAAATTGGTTTTAATAACTTCCATTTTGATAGACTTCATATTTAAACTCATTCCTTAAGTTTGGACTGAGTTACTTAACAATATGTCAAAATATAAGTGAATCTCTATTCTTACAAATAAGGAATACTTGCTTCATTTAATAGAATTTTAGTATAATTTTAAGGATATTGTTGCATGAACGTGGACTCTTTATAAAAAGAAACTTTATGTTTATTATTTGCGTTTGGTATTAGTAATTGCTAATATATCAAATTGGTTACGTTCATGTGATCTTCTTTTGATAAATGATAGAAGCACTTGGATAAGGTTAGATGTACTAGATAACTTTATCAAATTTTAATTAAAAGATGGTGAAAATTTGATAAGATACATCGGATAAAATTTGCTTTGGCATGATCTTATCATTTCTAGGTTTATCTACCCATTTTAAAAATTAGTCACCATTCTAGGAATTATAAAATAATAAATCAATAATTCATTTTAGTGTGTGTGGTATGATATAAAATTAGGCCATTCATATTAAGCATTTTGCACACATGTAAAATGTTGCACGAGATCTCATTCCATCCTGCGTTTTCCCACAGGTTCTTTCGTATCTTTTTCCTTATCCAAGAAGAGTTTGAGGTAACTTTATTTTAGTATTTTGTGAGAATTAGAGAACCTTACGTGAGATTCTTGAAGAGTAACAACAATCAAGGTTGAATGTTGGAGAGTTGAGAATTGTGGGTGCGGTTTTTATTTAGTTGGGGGTGCAGGGTAGATTATGATCTACATGTACTATCAAGTTGGCTCTTGAGTTAGTAGAATCGGGTTTTAATTACCAAAAAAAAACCCAAATTTTCATTAATTTTTTAATTATAGCTTGAATTTTAAAAAATAGCAATAAAATGCCCAAATTTTCTATTTTTTAATTCTAGTCTGAACTTTAAAAAGTAACAATAAAATTCTCAAGCTTTCAAATTTTTTAATTCTAGCCCGATGTTAATGTTTCTGTCAAATTTGATGATGCGACTTATCACGTGTTTTAGAAACCTTAACTATTAATACATGTTAATCAAAATTAAGACAACAAATGAAGATTAATTAAACAACATCGTTTAATCACATAATTAAAACGACTTTGTTATTTAAAAATGACCTAAATCAGATTACGCAGCCCTGACGACCTTATAGTTTGATTTCAGTTTTTTCCTTCATTTTCAATTTGTTCTCTTGACGCCTTCACCCTTAGCTATTTAGATTGTGTAGCCTTGATGTCTTCACACTAAGGGCATTAAGAGAATGAACTAAAAATGAAGAGTTTATTGATACGGTAAGTTGTAATGTGAGAGTAGTTTAAGGTGTTAGAAAAACAAATAAAAAATAAAGAGCTGAGGGCATCAGGAGAACAATAAATAACGTCGAGCTATAATTGAAGAAAATTGAAAGTTTGAGCATTTTATTGCAAATTTTGAAGTTTGGGCTATAATTGAAAAAAATTGAAATTTTGGGCATTTTATTGCTACTTTTAAAATTCAGGCTATAATTGAAAAATTGACGAAAATTTGGGTTTTTTGGTAATTAACCATAAAATCATTTAAAAACCCAATAGGTTGTAGTTTTTTCTCCTGTCGAGTCAAAGAGGTTTCTATGTAAAAATATGTGTCTCAATTATTTACATTTTGTTTCCAAATTTTGGTTAAGCAGTTGATAAAAACAAGTTTACAAAATTAAAAACTTGGTTAATAAAAGAAAAATATCGTATTACTTAGTTCACCCCTCGCCCCTTTTGAGTAGTACTTAATCATTCTATCAATTGGTATAAAGTAAGTTCTCCTGATACAGGCTAACACCTAAGGAGAGATCCAAAATGATCCAAGTACCCGATGAGATTAAGGAAGGCTACTCTGATCAATGCCCTCCTTTGTTTGATGGAAGACATTATGGTTGGTGGAAAAAGTACATGGTTGATTGATTCATTTAAAATACGTACTATAAGGTCTAGTTGAATATCAAAATGGTCCTTTCAAGTGTATATGTACCAATGTTGATGGTACTAAGGAAGAAATCCCATTATCTGAGTTCATTACAGAGGAATACAAGAAGATGAAGAAAAATGCATATGCTGTAAAATTGATTCAAAATGGCTAGCTATCTTAAGAACACAACTGGTGTCTTAGGGTTAAAACTGCTAAGGAGATTTGGGATTTTCTTAAGGTAACTCATGAAGGTGCCTCTTAGGTAAAAGAATCTAAGATAGATTTACTAACCACTCAATATGAACTATTCAAAATGAACTAAAGTGAATATATTCGTGATATGTTTGCTCCATTTACTAACATTATCAATGAGATTAATTCCTTTTGAAAGACCTGTAACAGTGGAAAAATGTTAGGAAAATTCTTCCCAGTTTGCCACCAAAATGAATGCCTAAGGTTACTACTATCCAAGAGGCCAATATCTTTCTAATTTGTAACTTGAAGATCTGATTAACAACCTTATGACACAAAATATAGTAATGAAAGATCCAAATTCCCATTCAGAAGGACAAAGGGATTGCTCTCGAGGAAAATATGAGTGAGTGACTTGGACACAGATGATGAAGTTGTCATGCTAGCATGCAAATTCAAGAAGTTCCTTACCAGCTCAAAGTTAGCCAAAAAGGCCAACAAAAGAACTTCTTCATTAAGAAGAATGTTGATCATTGCTTTAAATGTAGCATTCTAGACCACGTGATTAAGGATTGCCCAAAATGGGATGAAGATTGTGGGAAGGAATGAAACAAAGAATGTGGTAAGGAACGTGGAAAGAAATTTGATAAGAAAGAGTTTAGAATAGTCATGTTAGCTATATGGGGAAATTCATATGATAGTGAAGTTGATTATGAAGACTTCGATTATACAGTAAATCTTTGTTTGATGGCTTAGTTTGGAAAAATTACAATTCTGTTGATGATGATTCTAAGATAAATGCATTTGAATGGAAAAAAGATCTTTAAAACTTACTCAAAAGAAACATTAATTGAATTGTGTGGCTTTCTTGCGAGTAATTGCGAAGATACTACTCATGAAGTCGATGCCATGAAAGACGTTGTAGGTTAAAGGAAGATTTAATAGTCAGTGATAAAAAGAAATCCAATGTGAAAATGAAATAAAGACTCTTAAAAAGGAAAACTCTAACCTAAAAGAAAAGGCTATGGAACTAGAAATGAATAATCCTACTCTTACTCGTGAGTTAAACGAACTAAAAGCTTCTACTGATCCTAGTCATATTGAGAACATAAGAAATGAATTATCTTTTACTAAAACTGAATTGGTAAGGCTTAAAGAAGAATATTTGGAAAGCTTAATCTGTTAAAAATAGTAATAAGAATAATGATGGATCCATATTAGATTTTACTATCCTTTTCCCAGTTTCTACTCCTGTTCTTCATAATAACTCTTTTGAAGTAAGTTGTTTCTTGAACTCCTGTATTGAAAAACTATCTAACCAAGTTAAAAATTTTAAAAATTCAAAATTAGGATTTAAGAGTTAAACTAGATAAAGGTAAAGAAAAATAAAGAATAAAGGTGAGAATCAGGCAAGGAACCTCCTGAATGGCTTATGCATACAATAGGGCTAGACATATACTAGGTTTTAATAGGAAAAAGAAAGAGTCATGGAATAAAAGGAAATATGTTGGTTTTTCTGAGTATATTATTCGCACGCATTTTAGTAAGACACGCCATTGTATGTTTGAATGTCATCGTAGGTAAAAGGATAATGAAAAAAAACTATGCTTATGTAAAGAATGGGTGGATTGAAAAGAATGTTTTAAAAGCCAATTATGTTAGAAAAGGCCCTAAATAAGTTTAGATTCCTAAATCTAAACCCTAATATGATTTGTAGGCTTGAGTGAAGGGGAACAGCCAGTGGTACCTTGATAACAGTTATTTTAAGCACATGATAAGAGACAAATCTAAGTTCCTCTCACTGAAAACCTTCTATTGTGGAATTGTGACTTTTGGCGACAACATGAAAGCTGAGATTATTGGTATTGGTAAAATAGGTAATTTGTTGTAACATTCCATTGATAACGTATTATTATTTAAAGGTTTAAAACATAATTTGCTCAGTATTGCAAAATTTTGTGACAAAGGACATAATGTACATTTTACTTATGATAAAATTTTAACTATGAGAAATGAGACTGTTATTGAAGGAATAAGATGTAATAACATTTATAAGGTAAATCTTGATTTGCTTCCTGATGTCAATCTAACCTGTTTAAGTGTTTTTGAAGATGATCCTTTACTTTGGCATAAAGACTTGGATATGCTAGTCTACCATTATTACAAAAGCTTGTCTAATGAGATCTTGCCATTGGTTTACCCTTCATGAATTTTAGTATAAGTAAGGTTTGTGAAGCTTGTTCAAAAGGAAGCATGTTTGTTATCTTTTTAAAGCCAAAAACATGGTAAGAACAAGTAAGCCACTAGAACTTTTGTACAAGGATACTTATGTGGATCTATGACATTGAAAAGTAAAAGAGGTAAGAGATATGTTTTAGTTGTAGTAGATGATTATTCACGTTACACTTGGACCATATTTCTTTATGCCAAAGATTAAACTTTTGGTGAGTTCTCTATCTTTGTTAGAAAGATCCAAAAGCATTTTGGACATCAATTACTCTCACTTTGTTCTAATCATGGCATTAAATTCGATAATTTAGTCTTTATGGAATATTGTAGGGAATATGGTGTTGATCACAACTTCTCATCCCTGAGAACCCTACTACAAAATGGAGTCTTAGAGAGAAAGAATTGAACATTAGAAGATATGGCTAGAACGATGCTTATAGTTAGTGAACTTCTTAGGAACTTTTGGTCTAAGGCTATAAATACTTCATTTTACATCACAAACTTATCCTAGTGAGTTTTATGGTTCCACCAAACCAGAAGCTTCGCAAGCTCAAGTTTTTACTTTTCTAGTTAGAGACCAATGTCTTGGGGCTAACATGGGATCCGCTCAAGGTCCTATCGATTTAGGTAAATATAGGGCCATGATTAGATTAATTCTAGAAACAAAACTCCTTATGAGTTGGTTAAGGGCAAGAAACCAAATCTTATGCATTGTAGAACATTTGTCGATTTTGACAAAGTCCTTGTGTGATAGTTAAGATTAAATTACAAAACTCAACTTAACCTTTCCTTCATGATCGCTAACCAAAAGTTTTGTTTCTTTTTGAATGCCTAATATCACTCATATTTAATTATTTCACTCACCCTCACAAAACAAGTATTTTTCACAAACCCTCACCCAATCTATTAGGTTTGCCTATGCTTTTGTTCAGATGCTCCTTCACATGATCAGTTGCACGTAATATAGCATAATTATTGAGGTAGACTTCTTCTGACAAGTCTTCACCTAATTTTCATTAATCCTTCATAACCATGGAATTCATTTTCTCCTCACCCACCTTCCATTTTGGGCATTGACGAGCAAAATACTGAGCTTCATAAATGAAATAAACATCTCATTTTGTTTTTTTTTAAACTTGCATTGAAAAGATTCGCATACTTCTCCTTACCTTTCACTGAGCCATTCTATGTCCAACCATTCTTTTTTACCCTTATTGTCAGTTTAAATAGGTGGTGGCATTTGGAAATCTACCAAGGCATTACAACTGCTATTACACTTGGTTGATCTATCACGTTCTACATCCAAAGTCCATTTGTACCAAACCTTGCAAGTCACTTATGAAATTGAACAACTTGTCTTCTTCCAATATGTTCTACTTGTCCAATATTAAAGATATGAATTTACTTACATACTCCTGGATCAAGCCATTTTACATTAATTTCTTCAAAGCTTCCCTCGAGAGTTATAAAGTGTTACTAGGGAGGAATTGGGCTATTAAATCCTTCTTTATTTTCTCCCAAGTGTTAATAGGAGGTCTACCTATACTGATGTTGTTAGAGTTCTGTATCCTTCACCATAATTTTGCATTGTCTACCATATATATAATCATAATTGATACCTTTTCTGAATTGGACACCTTTGCTATCACAAAGTATTTTTTTATGTCCCACAAGAAATTTTAAGCTCTTTAGTACTCTTTTTGTTGTAAAAAACTTGGGCCTCATGCATCTTTACCAAATTGCTCTCTGGTTAAACTCTCATTTGTGCCTAAACATAGCTTGTTTAAGCACTAAAAAGTCATAGCTCATATTCTCACAAACCTTTAACTATTCCTTAAGTGCTTTCCTTGTCTTCTGAAGCTCAGTTGCTATAGCTTCAGAATGTTCCAAGAAAGGAACTACTCCTTCATCTGTTAAGGCTAAAAAACCATTTATCCTTTTAATCGAGCAACTTTATCCATTAAATTGCTTCCACTATCATTGTTCTTCAAATAGGGCTCTAATACCAAATTATGGGGACTTTTTTTGGGCATAATAGAATTAAAACAATTTACTAAAGTCCTCGTACGACAGTCAACAAAAATTAACTCATACTTCCCTTCGTGATTTTTAACTAATAGTTTTGTTTGTTATTAGGACCTCTCGCCACTCGTGTTTAAGTGTTTCACTCCACCCTTATATCATAAGTGTTTTGCACAAACAATCAAAAGGGATAAATAATATAGTTATGATAAAGCCAACCTTTTTATTAATCAAATTGTAAAGGTACAATAAAAAGGAACTTGAGTTTCCTACAACTTGATGAACTTTACAATAATACAACTCAATAGAACTCCCATCTTGAAACTCTCAAGAATAACTTTCTCCTAAAATTCTTGACTCTCTTATAGATAATTGAATTTACAATGCTTCACAAATAAAGGATACATTTATATAGGCTACGAGAACTCAAGGACCAAGTAAGCTAAAACTACCAACTTTCTGCACTAACTCTACCAAAGTAATGGTGAGATGACACTTCTTCCACTAATTCCCCCAAGTTAGTGGGGAGTTATCCACTTTAAGCGACTAACTCCACTTTTGCATATGGGATAAGAATTTGGAAGATGCCTATCTCTTACCACATCCTCTGATCCACTTTCTCATTACTTGAAGAAGTGCTCCTACTTTGTAATATAATGCTTCCAATTTTTTAAGCCACCACTTGCATGTTCTTGACATGTGTCAACACATCATTGCATATTAAAATCAAATGCCGTAATGAGGCTTCCATTTATCCATCCTAAGCCATCTTTGTTCATGGTCCATCCAAGTACATCTATGGTGTAATCATATTGCTTTATGACATAAGTTAGCAACAATCCAAGTCATGTATAATAAGTCTCATACATTTTCATACCTTTTGACCTCCTAATTGAAGTTAAGTGCCTTCTCGCACTCTCATTCTTAGCATGACTTAGTTACACCTTTAATATTTTTTTCTCACATAATCTTACATTTCGTCAAAGATTTTTGCTAATGGGTATCAATGCATAATAAAACTTGCCTACTCTTAAGCTTTCATCGATGATGCCTATTTTTTCTTGAGTACTTGTAAGTCTTTACTTTGTTTTATTAACCGAGTGCTAAATACTAACCAAAACTTACTAACACTTGCAGATTCTGCAATTTAGACTTAGGAAATCTTGCATACAATGATTTTATTGTTTTGGACTTAAAAAGAAAACCTAGAGATAAAGATTTCATTGATCAAATTGATTTAAATTCATGAAAAAACATAACAAAAATCTTTAAAATTATGGATATTAATAAAATAACAATTAAATACCAAAAAATAACACAAATTAATGCATCATCATGTTATAATTGTTTCTAAAAAATACTTGTTAAGCTATAAGTGACGTCTTTAACTATCATTTTACTATTAACAACTTTTCTTAACTCTTTCAAATTTTATTTTGAAAAAGATCAACTTGCATAATAAGGCTTTCATTTTCTCCTCCTTTAAGAAACGAATCAAAATTGTTAGCTTTATATTAAGTCGTAACACTTCCTAAAATAGTAAGCAACAAATGGATAATGTCAGGCTTTTCCATAGGAATGATGTTTTCAGAGAAATCTACACCAAAGGCTTATGTATAACCTTTTTACCCTAAGACTTCTTTTTATGTTCATTTGTTGATTTATCAACATTAAACTTAGTCCTTTAAAACCCATCTTATCTTAGTAACATTTATATTTGAGGTTTCTTAATGAACTATAAATTTGTTTTTACCATTAAAAGCTTTTCATCAATAGTAGCACTTTATTTATGCTCATGTATTTCTTTTTCAACATGTGTTGGTTCAAATATTGCAATATTGCTTCTTGTATAAATATCAAAAAATAATATAGTATCTTAGATTAGCTGCTCATCAACTTCCTCTTCATTAGGTATTAGTCTACCAAAATGTTGATCTTCACCAATTGCTTTCCAATCCTTAGTGAAGGAATTAGACATAGTTGGACTTAGGCCCCTTTGACCCAAGCTTAACCTGAAAATATAAATAGGGGTCATAAGCTTAACCTATGACTCAATTAAGCCTAGGACTCATTACCTAAACTAAAACCTTATGCAACTTCGGAAGTAATAGGGCAGGGCCGAGAGCCTAAGCCTAATCAGGCTTAGGGGATATGAAGCTTATCAGGCCAGGCCAGAAAATTATATCAAAATTAAAACTATTTTTTTAAAATTCTATTAATAAATTAAATTAAGTTTTTAAAATCAATTTCAAACTTCTTTTGTCCTTTCTTATATTTTTAAATCATTACCTCTTTCAACTAAATAAATTTAGATTTGAAAGTAATTCTCTTTAAATATCCACTCTTTTTCATATATAAAATGACAATATTATTATAAGGAGTTGTTATTGGGAAGAAAATAGAAATCCCAGATTATAAGACTTATCCTATTAGAATAGATGAACAAAGGATAAAACATAGGTGAAATATGAGTTTATAGATTTGGTCAAAAGCCATGCCTTTGGAAGGAGTTATTGAACAATCTCACTACACAAACACACACACACATATATACCTATATTTTATCATTTGATAAGAAATTGAAATCAACATCATAACACTAGTTAATAAAGAAATTTATATTATTAAGAAAACTATACACAAACATAAACAAGACACTAAGCATCATTAAACAATAAGAATATCATATACTTAAGCTTTAAGCACACAAAAATTGTGCATTTATTATACATATATAAAAAAATACATGAAGCAAGACAATGATTATCAAATGTCAAATACTATGATAGTTTATATAGACAACTTAATTATAAGTCAGGTTTAGATTCTTCCTCTTTTTTCTTTTAATGATAAACTAATGTATCATGAGCTTGATTATATGGCCAATAGCCAAATTTATGTTAACAAAAAAAAAGTTGATTACTCATGCTTACCTCAGAGGATTTACATAATGTAAATTCTTATTTTACATTTTAATTTTATTCACAATTTCACTAACAACCAAATCATATGATCATTTAAATTGATTAAGATGAAACTCATCATTTGCAAAGTGAACAAAAAAGAGACGAACTGAGATTAATGTTAGACCCCGTTTTTGGAGTCTAACTCGTGAATGAAACGTGAGTGCAGCACTCTGTAGGGTTCTTCTAATGGAATCTCATTAGCCATTATAGGTTCATCTTCATTCTCATAACATCCCATAATTCCATAATTGAGCACTTGATAAACGACATTCCATTCTTATGTTTATATCCTCAATCATCACCCTAAACATATCACTCATTTTTATCTCTTATTTCCACATTAACTAAGTACATTTCAAGCTCCATTCAAGCCTAAATGTATCATAGGAAAGCATTGATAAGCCCACAACTTATAAATG